>PVKS010001003.1:0-33582 GCA_004027875.1 Aplodontia rufa
ATGGATGGTTATGGAAGAGATCATGATGAGTAAAATCAGCTTAACCCAGAGATCTAAGGGTCGATTGTCTCCACTCATCTGTGGAGGTGGGGACTAGACCCTGGACAATGAGAAAGTTGGTCTAGAAACATGAGTTAAATTCAGATAAGATGTAATGCTTTACAATCTAATATTATTTTTAGAGTTATAATGGGAAGGGAAAGGGAGGGATAAGGGAGGGTAATTGGCGGGGGGCACTCCTGGGGATAATTGCAATGTCCAGAATATATACACATCTTATACACATTTTTATATTGTTTTGTTAAAATCTTGTAAGGTTGCTCAAAAATAAAAAAAATAAAAAATAAATAAATAAAAATAAAATAGAGCATGGGCTTCAAGCCAAAAGAAAACAATTCCACATGGAAATATGTAAATGTAAAAAGGAATGAACAAGACTAGAAAGGATGACCATGGATAATCAAAAGCTGACACTGACTTAATTAAGTAATAGTTACAGTTTCCTGTGATGCTCAATTATATTTACCTTAATATGCACATGCATGATGATGCAAGAGGTTAGAGAGGAGTCAATAAATTTATCAATTTTAAGAAGCTAATGGTACCATGGGAATGGTAAAGAAAGAAAAGCATGTGTTCCGGATTCATAACACATCCCAATAGATGTGGTATGGTAGAAGAACAGTAAAAAAAAAAAAAAAAATCAAAAATAACTACTATATAATAAGCTAATAGAAGATAAGATGGAATACCAAAATACATTTAATTAAATGCTGGCAAAAAGTGAAGTAATAACACAGTAGAAATAGGTCAAAGAGAAATGAAAGATATTAGTTATACCAATAAATATAAAGGGTTTAATATATCACGTGAAACACTAGGATTGCTATTCTCAGAAAACAAAAACAAAACAAAATTCCTACTTTTAAAAAAATCTTAAGCGTTTGAGCAGTAAATGAAATAAAGAGTGAAGAGTGTAATCTACAGAACAGGAGAAAGTATTTGCAAGCTATGCATGACAGTGGTTAATACCCAGAATATATAAGGAACTCAAACAGCTAAAAAAAAAAAACCAAACAATTATTATAATTAAAAATGTTTAGATCTGTTGCTCATTTTTACATTTAAACATTTCTCAAAAAGAAGGCAAAAGATCAAAGAATTATTTAAAAATGTTCTACATCACTATCATGGAAATGTAAGTAAAAATCACATTCCATTTAGAATGACTATTACCAAAAGCTAAAAGAGAAGTCCTTGCAAGGATGTAAAGAAAAGGGAACACTTGCATGGTAGTAATTAGAATGTAAATCAGTAAAGCCATTGTGGAAAACAGTATAGAAATTCCTTAAAACAAGCAAACAGAACCACCATATGATCCAAAGGGGCTAAGGAACATATTAAAGATCTTCCCTGTTCACCTGCCTGCCATGACCTTCACACATCCACGATGTAGCATCTAAAATTACTGAGTTATCAGTGGGTTTGGCTCCCTCAACAACAACTCAGAATCATTCACTTACCTCAAGCATACTACGCCCTCCCTTCCAGGATCTGGTAGATCCTTCAGGGGATGGAGTGTGCTTGAGGGGATCAGTAGGGCATGCCGGTCATCAGAACAGAACTTTCATTGTTTTAATTTGCATTTAAGGAGCCCCATTGGGGTAAGACTGAATTATGGAAAGGACCCTCTAATCAGGACTTCCCTAAAAGGCTGCCGAGGACTCCCCAGCTACATGACTTCACGTGTTGATGTTTCCCTGATCTGGTGATGTATTTTCTACTTCTCTCTTGCCTGTCACTTTTGTGTTTGCTTTTGCTTAATATTATTCTTAAAATAAATATTATGTTACATAAAGAGAGAATATTTATTGTTAACCAGACCTGGCCTTCCAAATTCAGCACCTGTACATATACATAAAGCTTTAATATTAAAGGTCCCGAAATCCCACTATTAGTATATATCCAAAGGAAACAAAATCATTATGTTGAAGAGACATCTGCACTCCCATGTTTATGGCAGCATTGGTCACAGTAACCAGGAAATGTAATCAATTTAATTGCCCATTAACTGATAAATGAGTAAAGAAAATGTGGCACATACACACAGCAGAATACTATTCAGCCATAAAAAGGATGAAATCCTTTCAGTTATGAAAACATGGATGGGATTAGAAGACATTATATTCAAGTGAAATAAACCAGGAACAAGAGACAAATAGGGTATGATCTGACTCATATGTTTAATTTTAAAAGTTAGCCTCATTGAAATTGAGAGTAGAATAGTGACTACAGGAGACTTAGTAGAGAGAGGAAACAAGGATGTAAATTTGCAGTTAGGACAAGTAAGTTCTACTGCACAGTAAGTTAACTACATGTAAAAATGTACTATTAATTTCAAAAAAGAAGAAGGTATTTTGAATGTTTTAGCCTATAAGGAAAGAAGGACATACCTTACTCTGATTTAAACATAACAAAATATATGTATCAAAACATTATATGGTAATTCATAAACATACAATTATTATTTGTGTTAATTCAGAAAAAATTAAAAATAATAAAACATTAAATGGGCTTAGGATGAAAGAAATGGAAAAAGAAATAACATAAAAATAATAACCCTCCAAAAATGATATATCCACACTAATATTATAGATATTCAACTTTAAAGATTAAAAGAGGCATTCCTGGAGTAAGAGCTGTTCATTTCATAATACTAGACATGTACAATAGAATGAATATATTGGCAAACAAAATTTGTGCACTTCTCTCAGTGTCTGTGTCCTTTTCTGTAACTTTGAAATTCATTTAGCTAATTAATTAGAACATATTCAACCATCCTTTAAATCTGGGCTTATTGATATTACTTTGTGGGGGGAAGCAGCTTTAACATAAGCAGGGAATTAATGAAATGTTTTGGGCTTTTAGTCTTTTTTCCCCCTTCCTCTTGCTTCTTTGTGGTATTCATTAGAACATGCCTAACCTATCCTTCTGGAAAGATTTGAGAGACATATGAATTAAATAAACACATCGAAAAGTGATGACCTATCTCAACTGAGGCTATCATAGACCACAATATTCAGACAGCTTCTGAACCTAGGAGCAAAAGGGTGGGAAAGGTAAGAATAACTATAATCAGAGCCATAACAAGCCAATCTACAGGGAAGTAGGATTGCAGTAGGAATGGAGGAAAAAGCAGAAGTATCATTCAGCCAACTTGTAGAGGGATAAGGAATAATAAATCACTCTTTCTAATAAAGTCAATGTGTTTGGGGATAATTTGCTATCCAAGATTATAGATACCTGATTCCAAACTTGGTATCAGAGGGGATTGTTGTTATAACAAAGTTTATAATATGTATTTAGTTGTGGAACCTAACAGTGGACAGAAGCTGAAAATACAGGCCTGCACACTAATTTGATAGGCTGGAAAATGGGAAATGAATTTTTGCATGATGCTTGTGTTGCATAGTAGTGAAATGAACATAAAACTTACAAGCACTAAATTAAAATACAGAAATATATACTTACAGAATATACAAAAGTATATCTGATGAATGCTTAGATTTGGGTGAAAATAAGTTTTCTATATAGAATATTGAATGGTCAACTGGCTTCTGATAGCTACATGTGATAAGCTGAACAAAAAGGCAGACTTTGGGGACAATATGTGTTGCCCGTAGAAATACATTCTCAAAAATTTTCAGATAGCCAGTTTCTCAAAAGAAAGTACAGCATAAATTTGAATATTAAATAAAATACGTGGCAGTAAAAGACCTGTGAATTAATTAAGGCATTGTGTAATATATCTCTTTTTTTTCTTTTTAAAGAAAGAGGGGACAGTGAGAAAGACAGGGAGAAAGAGCAAAGCAATTTTACGTAGTTTTTCATGTGACTTTCACTCCTCGAACACTTCCTTGTGTATGTGGTGCTGGAGTTTAAACTCACACACTCGTGCATGCCAGGCAAGCGCCGTAACCACTGAGCCACCGCTCCAGCCCTGCCTTCCATAATCTTAAGGATGTTGTAATACAGCAGGCCTGTAACATCCAACATAAGCATATCTATATAGTAAGACTATGTCTAATAGAATGGAGGAGTGGATTTTGGCAAATAGTGCTTAATGGAATAACATTTATGGGAAATCCACAAACTTTCTAAAGAAATATAATTGGCAAAAATGTCTTTAGTCTGCACTAGTATACTTCTATGCAAACAGCTGTTATTTCTTTCTAACTGGGCAGAGATTGATAGCACTGGCTTTGACGGCTTTGACTAAAAGGGATTAGAGTTTTTGCAAGCATAGACTTGAAAGGGTATGGTGTGCTTCCAGTTTCTCTCATTTCATTGTAGTCATTAGACTATCTTAAGACGACCAGTCAGATAAAGGGACATGAGAGATATTTGAATGTGCAAAAATATATGGAAGAGTAAATTTTCATCCAAAATAATGCATAAAAGAAGCCAAGATACACAGAATTGCTGAGGTAACGCCCATCTGACTGCCAATGCATAAATGAATTTAGCTTTGACCAAAATTTTTGCCCAGTGTGCATATTCTTAAGAAATAATATTACTATTGTTTTGAGCCAAAACATTTAAGCAATTCATAATGCAAGAATACTGTGCTAAAAGATAACTGATACACGCAGCAAATAGATATGGAAAATATATTCTTAAATCTGTATTAAGTCAGTAATCAAGGTTTAATGTGAATAAACTAAATTAAAAGTGAAATAGGAAAATCCTCATTTCAATTGAATGAAAAAGAACCAGGAACTGCAAAAAGATAGAAGCTCAATATAAAATGGCAAAAGAAACAATTGGACAGGCACTTCAATAAAGATTATCAAAATATACAGAAAGTTGATGACTACAGTCTTCAGGGAAATAAAAACCAAAAGCAGAATGCAATACAACTGCAGGTACATCACTAGGGCTAAGGCAAAACACACAAACCATGATCTTCCAGTTATCTATTGCAGCAGAATGGACTACCCTAAAACTTAAAGGATTAAAATATCTCAACTTTTTCTCTTTTTCTGCAGTTCTGGGGATTTGAGCCAGGACCTTGCACAAGCTAGGCAGGTGCTCCACCAGTGAGGTAATTCCACAGCCCTTAAAACACCTCAATTTTGTATCTTTTGTTTCTTTCTCATTAAATTTCTATCTCATGATTCCACATGTTAGGAATTTAGCAGGCTTACATTGGTGATTCTTGTGTCATGGTATTTAAGGAAATCATTAGTAGTTAGGACTAGTTGAGTAGTTGAGCTTGTGGGAAATATTAAGGACAACTTCACTCATGTGACTAGTCATCTCTATGCATTATTCATGGGAATTTAAAATGGCACTCTATTCAGTTTTTTTTTCAATCTGGCTTTTGTTTTTCCTCCAATTAGTGTGTATGTGGTACTGAGGATTGAACCTGGATCCTAGCACATGTCAGGCAAGCACTCTACCACTGAACCACCTCTCCAACCTCTCTATCCAGTTTTGAATACTGGTAGAATCCTCTAAAACTAATTATATGCATATCCTAATACCCAGAAGTTATGCTTCTAGATAATTCCATAAATGTGAGAATGTTCCTCATAAGATATGGACTAAAAATAATCATGTGGCACTATTAAGCCCTCAATCTAGGCACATGATTTAAAAGTAAAATGGTTAAAGTGTTTGTGTGACAAACTGCAATCAGTTTACCATCTGAAATTCTTCTCTTTAAGTAAGATTTTGAAAATTCTATTCTGCAGAGACAGGATGTACATTACCCTTCCTGCCTCAAATCTGAGTAGACTCATGAGTGTTCCTTAAGTGACCCTGTGTGACTTTTGAAGGTGAGTCATGAAGTGACATCAAATCCCTCTCTAATTATTTTGGGATTCTTGCACTTAGAACCCAGATATGATGCCACCAGAAACCCATGTAGCCTGTGGACAGACCACCCTGGAGAGAAAGTGAGACCTGAACAAGTCTACCCTGTGCCAACATGCCAAACATGAAAGTCAGGAACCTCTAAGATTAATCTCTTATCACTCAAATCCATCCGGCTCTTGCTGATGAGCTGGAGCAGAGAGGGGCTGACCTAGTTTAGTCCTGCCCACATTACAGGTCAGTGACCAAAACAAATGAGTACTGTTGATTTAAGTTACTATATTTCAACATTTCAACAACAATGACTGGAAAAGAATTCTTTACCACAAATGAGTGCATGAAATCTTCCATGTTAATGTTCAGATCAGAAAGCAGGTTTGCCTAAACACTGTCCTGAGAAAATTGTTAGTAAGATGCTAAAAGGATCCAAGGAGGCTGTTAGTAATGATTTAAAGGAAGGTAAATGTTAGTGAAGTTGTTGCTTGGAGGGAGAGGGGAAGAGGCCTCATGTTATATACAAGCAGAATTGTTGGCAACACTGTCATCTAAAAAAGTAAAGGTGGAAAATAGGAACAGTGGTCATGGAACTTTATGACCTAGCTAGGGAGATTTTCAGGTAGAATATTTAAAGTACCACCTGGCATCTTCCCACTGCCCAAGATAAAGCATGAAAGGAGAGAGATGACATAAAGAAGTGTTCAAATTGTAAAATTCCACAGCATACTGGGCTGTAAAATAAAATTGTATCACACTTCCAGCCTGTTTCCATGATAACATTTTCAAATTAGCAAAGATCAAATCATAGGGCCATAAGCATCTTTGTTCACACCCTAGAAATCTTTAAGACAGGGATTCATAACATATTTCGGACATACAATAGTCCTAGAAGCATCCTCATGGAATTTTCTTCAGATTGGATTCGTGAAACAGGGCTTCTAGGACTGTTAAGTCATTGTTCCACAGTGGGCCTGACATGGAAAGCAGGGCAGAGAGGAAATGATAACTGTGGGGCTTTTGATGGTAAGGAATATATAACATTTATAATTAAATATATTTTACATATAACTTAGTATGTGCTATGTATAAAAATACATAATATATAATTGTTGCTTCGAACCAGTGTCTTTTGCAGTGGTTTATAACACAATAGGAGCTAGGACATTGTGGTGTATTCATACTGCAACATTATGTAGCAATGAAAATCAACAACATCATAAATACAAACAAAATCATATGAATGAATCTAGAATGAAAGTAGGACCAAAATACATACTAAGCATAATTCAATTTGTAATATTTAAAAGAAGATATTACCTTTTTTCTTAAATTTATAACACTGTTTTATCTTGGATGTGCTTGGGATGGGCAGAGTTATTAGGTGAATTTCTCTGTTACACTAGCATCATCCTGTTTCTTGATCTGAGTGCTATTTATATGGATGTTTTCATTTATAAAAGTTTTTCAGATTGCATACTTTTTTGTGCCTTTTTAGTACATGTACTATACTTGAATCTGTCAGGATCCAGTTGTGAAAAAAGAGAGATTAGTGTGGTTAAAGTGCTCAATGGTTCTACCCTTGACCAGAGGAACATAAAAGTACCAATTTATATTGAATTATAATAATAAAATGATGCTCAGGAAGCATGTTTTAATTTGGAGGGAAAACACTGGAATAATGGGAGAAAATTGATAAATACCATATTAATCCAAAACACAGGAAGAGAGTAAAGGGACTAACAGCTATGACAAGGAGAATAATGGTAAATAAGAAAAAAGTAAATGTATACATACATATGTGTATATATATATATATATATATACTTATGTGTATATATATGTATTGTAAAGTAATTTATTTAAGTAATCTAAATTAGGTCAAATTAAAATGCAAAATATCAAAATGAAAAATACCTTCCCGAATAACACTCACATTGATTTGTGATACCCATTGCGGGTCCTGTAACCAGAGTGTCCATGGTTGTAGGACCTCCAGCTATAGTTGAAATAGGAAGAAGACTCAGCATCTTTCTGATTCTTCCTGGTACAGATCAATTACTCTGCTTCTTTCTGTGCCTTTAAACTATACTTTGGTCACTTTACACTTCCATTTTCATCATCCATAAAATGAAAATACTATTATCTACATTATAGGATTTTTAGGGAACTAAAGCAAGTTCTTAAATTTCCAGGGACCTAGTAACAACAGGTAGCACCAAGTTATTTTTATAATTGTTATTTCTCTATATAAATTTTTTATTAAGATTATATAGAGACACAAATGAGAGGGAAACATTATCAAACCATCAATAACCAATGTATATATAATTTGTTATCCAGGGGTAATGCAAAAACATGGATGACCACCTTGGGTTTCACCTGTTGCAGTTTCCCCCAGAAGAACTCTTGCGTTAAATGGGTATCTCGTGGAGGAATAACATCTGTTTCTGAGATGGTTCCCCTATATTCCCACTCTTCAGTCTCCTAGGAGTTCCTCAAATACCTTCCCCCCACCCCTTCTCCCTCCCTATGTTTCCAAGTATCCTAGGGAGCCATCCCCCTATTACGCTGAAAATCATACAATTTGAAGTTATTGTTAGGTTAGCCATCTAACCTACTGCTTCCCCATGTATTCTAGCTTCCATAGATGAGAGAAACCACTTGGCCCTTGAGTCTCTGAGATTGGGATACTTCACTTAGCATAATTCTTTCCATCTCCATCCATTTGATATCAAAAGCCATAATATCGTTTTCTCTAATGACCGAGTAGTATTGCATTGTATATATGTACCAAAGTTTTTGTATCCACTCATCCAGTGAGGGGCATCTGCATGGTATTGGTATCAAAACAGAACCGAAGATCAGTGGAGCAGAATAGAAGATCCTGAGACAAAATCCCATATCTTTAACTATTTGATATTTGATAAAGGGGGCAAAAGCATAGTGTGGAAGAAAGATAGCCTGTTCAACAAATGGTGTTGGACAAACTGGACAGCCATATGTAGACAACTGAAGCTGGATCCTTATCTTTTGCCCTGCACCAAAATTAAATCAAAATGGATCAAATACCTGGATATAAAGCCAACAACTTTAAACTTACTAGAAAAAGAAGTAGGGTCAACACTACAGCATATAGGAGTCGGCAGCTACTTCCTTACAAAACTCCCATGGCTCAAGCTGTAAAATCAAGAATAAATGAATGGGGTGCAAATAAACTAAAAAGTTTCTGCACAGCTAAAGATCTAGTCAGGAACATCAAGAGAGAACCTACAGAATGGGAGAAAACCTTTGCCTGCTAAACCTCGGACAGAGGGCTAATATCCAGAATGTACAGGGAACTAAAGAAACTAAACTCCAAACTCACAAATAATCCAATCAATAAATGGGCTGAAGAACTCAAAAGGAACTTCTCTCCTGTGGAAGTCCAGAAAGCCCATAAATATATAAATGGTTTTGATGCTCACCAGATGTCAGCCTTAGCTTCAAGTCCTCAGTTCGTGGCTTTGATTCATCTCTAATTTTCTAAATATCCTTATCAAGGGAACTTTCCTTTTCTTTCTTTTCTTTAAATGTAGAGTTCATGTTGCTGTACCTCTTAGGTTCTTTCATGTTGGCACTGAAATAATATTGTTGCTGTGGATAATATTCTTGAGTCACGTTTTCTTTCCCTCTGTACTTTAAAGATGGTGCTCCATTGTCTTGTGACTCTGACTGTTTCTATGGAGAAGTCAGACAATGTTGGGTACTGTGCAAAAGAAATGCTGCGCCGGACACCATGACACTTCTTCTTCTCCTCTTAAGCTTCCTCTTTCATGCTTCGCACACTCTGAGAAAAAGAGCGCGAAAAAAGTGCACGCTTGGGGCTGCTTCCTCTTTTTTTCTGTACCCTTTTAAACTACCTTCCGGTTGGTGATAGCTGACAACACCAACATGACAGTCCCTCATTGGCTGGGATAAGCCGGTCTGCTGCTTCACCTCTGGTTCCTTGGCTGTCTCCCCTCCCTATAAAAACCCGTGTGCCTTGGAAATAAACGGATTTGAGCTGCCACCTTCTTTGTGTCACTGACTCATTTCTCCGGCCGAGACGGAGGGGGTCTCCAACGAGGGGGATCCAGACTTCGGTCACAGCACTCACCCTCCTGCTCAGCCCCCGGGGGGACAGTTTGACTGATCCAAGCCATCCCACCCAACCTCAGGGATGCCTGAGGTAGCGACAAGACAAACCCTAATTTTTTTTCCTGCTTTTCAGTAATATTTATTGGTTTAATTGTCAAAAGAATTCCTGTGTCCTTAAGGCTCAATAGCTTAACTTAAAGACATATGCAGTCTTTGTTAGACCATATTGGTATTTGTTATATTCCCACTAGTAGCATCCATTTCAATTAATTTAGTGGTATAAACTATTCACACACAGGATACCACTGTGTTTCAGATCCCCAGTAAAACAATAATCTGAATTTGCTGGAGATAATCAGTCATGTTCCATTTTCCACATGTTATCATTTTTAGCTGCTAATAATTTCCATTATTCCTAATCAGAAGACGGTGAAAAACTGTTCCCATGTATAGTTGGAGGTGATAATGATAATTCCTCATACTAGCTTCTAGAAAAATAAAACAGTCTGAGGAACTGTGGTTCCTTTTGCTTTTCCTACAATATTCAATAAAATAAATCCTGTTTCATTCCTTGGTTTTGAGCTTTGTGAATAAGATTTCATTAGGTTAGAACTCTTTCCTTATTTGATTTTGCTGGTAGAACTATTCGTTTGTCTTGTGGTTTGTCATTTGTTTACTGGATTTTACTAGTTTTTTTTTTTTATTTCATTACGACTTGGGGAAAGAAAATTCTACATTAAAGTTAAAACACTGTCATTTTCTTTTTCTGCTCTTACATATGGTTGACCAAGAAAGGAATTATGGATGAATATATTTAGAGCAGTATTTCAAGGCGATGACAGACTTAATCCTAGATGAACATAAGACTTTCTAGAGAAAGTAAATGAATTTCATGAAAAATGATTCATAATAACTGAAAAATATGGATGAATATTTTTACCAATTGACTGAAAAGTAAGAGCAAAGGTAAAAATTGCAGGGATTTTTTACAACCATATGATATAGGTAGGTTGGTGATCGCTAATTTTATAACTTTAGTAATTATATAAACCACTATTTTCTAAAACACATTTTTATATACAGTGGGTGAACTTAGAAGTTTCTAAACTGACAGCATTAATAACCTTAATGAAATTCATTTTGCAGTACTGTGAGAAAAGAATTGAAATGTTAAACAACCAACATGGCAAAGAACATTTACATATTTTAAAACTAATATTATAAGCATTGAAAAGCTATTACAAGGGCCTGGAGTGGTGGCTCAATGATTGGAGCACTTGGCTGGCATGTGTGAGGACCCGGATTCAAACTCCAGCACCACACACACAACTAAGTGTCAGAGAAACAAAGGACAGATGAAAAAATAAATAAAAATTGATTCTTTCTAAAAAAAAAAAAAAAAAAAAAAAGCTATTACAAGAAAAAAGTCAAGAAATATTGTAATAGAGGATCAAGATGGTGACGTGAAGACAGATGGCTTCCCCAGCGGCTCTGAGACTGGACTGAAAATCCCCAGCTCATTTCCAGTTTTTTGAGATGAGTTTGGGGGAGTAGCATCTTGAAACCTCAGTCCTAACTTGCTCAGTGGATTTGAGGAGCAGAGATTGGGGAGAAACGAGTGTTTTTTAAAATTTTTTTTTGGCTGGGCTGGGACATGGCAAGCAGCCGCCGCCCAGGAGTGGGGGAGGAGTCAAGCAGCTGTGAACTCATCCCCAGGGACTGTGCTTTAAATATAGCGCTACTGGGGTCCTTGTTCACCTGCCCCTGCCATGTGGCTGGCTGGCAAGTGGAGAGGGGGAGGATTGTAGCACCCCGCACTCACTGCAGCGGAGAAGTCCGAAGTTGCGGTGCTTTAAATATAGCGCCACTCTGGACTTTGTGTACCTGACGCTGGCGCGGAGCTGCTCCAGCAGGGAGTGGGCCAGCAAACAGTGGTGGATCTGAACAGAACGTGGAGAAAAAAGGGAATTTATCCACCCCGCCAGAGAAGCAGAAGTGTGACTTTTTTGTTTTGGATTACATTCCACCAGCAGGAGGGCTGAAGATAACAGGGACCAAGGCCGGGAGTGGCTACAGTGGGCGGGGCTTCGATCAGCCCTGGCTGCTGCTGTGGAGCTAAACTGACACAGCGAACTCAATCTCGTGCTCAGTGCTCCTTGAGCACTTATAAATCCGTGCCTTATAAAATCGCATCGGGACAGCATCAGGTGAGTGCAGTTGCAGAGACCCGCTGGGCTCACACACTGCAAGGGACGAGAGCTGTGCTGGGAATCAGCATGCTGAGAAGCCCAGTGGAACTCAATGCTCAGTGGGAAAGCTGGGCCACCATTCTGAGCCCCAGGAGACAGCTCTCTCTGGCTTTATAGAGCTGCCTAGGAAAACTGCATCAGGAAATCACCACAGGCTTCAGTCTCACCCAGGAAGAGAAGGCCTTGGCCAGGCCCAGACTCCTCCCTTCTTAGGAGGTCTTCAGTTTGTGGAATAAGGGGGAGTAACTCCCTGCCCTGTCCACTCCTCTTAGCCAGGAGTAACACATCTTTTGCCACAAGAGACAGTGTATGCTTCTCCCAGCAGAGGAAGAATAGAAATCAGCCAGGCTCCCTGCTCATTAAGTCCTCTGGCTGCAGCTCCCAGAGAAGCTGGTAAACTTCAGGACTTTCCAGAAACAATCCTCTTCATTGGAAGCTCCTCCTAGAAATCCCAGGAATCTGAAGACACCCCAGTCCACTTTGTGAGATAACATAACCACAGACCTAGAGACAGTCATATCAAAACCAGGATGCAAAGTGAACTTCTCCTCCCAAAGTTCCCAGAGGAGCCCTTACTGGTTTTAGTTCCAAGATTTCATTAAGAAACTTAACTTCATTAAGGGCCAGAGACACTCTTAATATCTATATTTCCAAGTTTTGCCTATTAAGATTTTTTTTTTTTTTTTTGCTGTTGCTTGCATGTTCTAGATGTATGCCAATGAAATAATTGGAAGAGTTTACTGGTTCTCCAACATATAAAAACTCTAGCTGTTTTTGTCTCCCTGCCCTGTTAACTTCTAGGGGTGGTAATCCCCCCTATTCTTCCATATTTTTTTTCTTCTTCCTTTAGGGGGAAAAATTAACAATAATATTTCTTCCTGTTATGATACCCTGTTTTTAGGTTTCTTTCTCTTTTTCTTTTTCCCTGTTTATCATCTGTCTTATTCCTCTTATCCATCCTGTCTAGCCTTGTCCTCATTCTTGAGAAGAAGGATCCTAGTCAGTGCATATAGTATTTGAAATATTTTATGCCTGACAAGCATAATACACAGGGATAACTTCTTCCCTTTAATGGTCACCCGAATCTTAGTAATAACTCTTTTACCCTTCCTATATTAGGCCATAGCTATCCTAGCTTCCCTTTGGAACTGTATTTTTTTTTCTATTTCTTTCTTTTCTCCTTTATTTTTAAATTTAGTAATATTTTTTAAATTTCCTTTTCTTTTGAAATTTTTTCCTCCTAGCAATTTCTTTTTCTTTCTACAGCAAATTCTTTACCTCCACCACTTTCTCACTGTACATAATTGGTCTGTATAACTCTTCTCTTAACTTCACTGGCATTAACCCCCCTTTCTTACTCCAAATTGATTAACTCTCTTCAACCCCCCATTATTAAGGCTGTGTAAATATTACTCCTATAATTGTTAATCTGAATAACACTTATTTGATTTGTTCTTGAAGTCCGACATATGTAATAGTAAAATACTGGTGTCACCAAAAATATGAATTATCACTAACATTAGTTGCATAGGCTGAATTCAAAAGTCCATTATAATCTGTGCTAAATAACCAATTTACTACTGTTTATTGTAAGCTCTGGTTGCACATATTGACAATTTGCTATTAGCGCATGAGGTGTTGGAAATCTGTAAGGGTAACAAACAGTTCAGAGTAAAGGGGGTAGGCTTTTGAAATCAACTCTCCTGACAAAATCCCATTTCAAGTAAGGGTCTGGACAGATTTCCCAATCAAACAGATTAGTCCTTAAGGCAGGTGACGGGAAAAAGGACCACCAAATCTTGTTTGGCTTCCACAAAGGGTTCACCTGGCAAATGAGAGAGAAGAATCTCTTCAGACATGAGGAATCAAACTCAAAGAGGTTCACAAAAATCCCAAAACTCCCCTAGTAAGAGGGCTATGGCCAGGGACCAGGATGAAAATCTAGAACAATATATCAATGAGCTGATAACAAAAAGGAATAACGAATTAAAAGAAGAGATAATGAAGGGAATAAATGAGAAAACTCAAGATTTGAGAAACTCGATCATTAAAGAAATTGATTCCCTCAAAAAGGAAGGTACAGACCAAAAATCTGCAATCAATGACATGAGGGGGACCATGCAAGAATTCAATAATAGACTAACTTCGGTAGAAAACAGAACCTCTGCTATTGAAGAAAGAACTTCCAACAATGATGACAGATTGTTCAAGCTAGAGCTCACCGACACCAAAAAAGAAAAACGATTAAGAGATCATGATCAGAATTTTAAAAACATCTGGGATGAAATGAGAAGGAACAATCTGAGAGTAATTGGAATACAGGAAGAAATTGAGACACACACCAATGGTATGAGGAATAGTCTCAAAGAGATCGTGAAAGAAAACTTTTCTCACATAAAAATAGAATCAGACATGCTCATCCAGGAAGCTTACAGGACACCCAGTAGGCCTAATCAAAAGAGAAACTCACCAAAACACATCATATTCAAAATATACAACAGGGATACCAAGGAAACTATATTAAAAGCAGCAAAGGAGAAATGCCAAATTCACATTCAGAGGCAAGCCAATAAGAATTGTCTGTGACTTTTCAAACCAAACATTGGAAGCAAGAAGGTCATGGAATAATATCTTTCAACATCTAAATGACCACAACATACAGCCTAGAATTGTATACCCAGCAAAACTCAGCTTCAAATTTGACAGAGAAATAAAAACTTTCGATGATAAAACAAAACTGGCAGAATCCGTCAACAGAAAACCTGTCCTACAGAGAATTCTCAAGGAAACACTCCAGACAGAAGAACAAGCAATTGATACACAAAACTTAAAAACTGAAGAAATTCAGTGAAAGTGTCACCCAGCAATAACCAACCAAGGCAACCACAGAACTAGCTAAATAAGACACAATGACTATGAATCAATTACACACTTCTATCTTAACACTGAACATGAATGGTCTAAATGTACCACTCAAAAGACACAGATTTTCAGACTGGATAAAAAAACAAAATCCCACCATATGCTGCTTACAAGAAATTCACTTAACAGGCAAAGATATCCACAGATTAAGGGTGAAAGGATAGAAAAAATTTACCATGCTTACGGCCCAAGAAAACAAGCCAGTGTCACTATACTTATATCCGACAAAGTAAATTTCAAACATAAATCAATCAAAAGAGACAAAGAAGGCCACTACTTAGTACTAAAAGGAACCATTCAACAGGAAGAAATAACCATAGTTAATATTTACTCTCCAAACAAAAGTGCACCCAACTACGTGAATTACTTCATGACTTCAAACCACTCGTTGATCACAACACAACTATACTGGGAGACTTCATCACTCTGCTGTCACTTTAGACAGATCATCAAAACAAAAAAAATCAATAAAGAAATTTCCAGCCTAAATAACCCCGTAAACCAAATGGACTTAATAGATATATATATAGATTTTTCCATCCCAAGTTAGCAAAATACACCTTCTTCTCTGCAGCACATGGATCCTTTTCCAAAATAGAATACATTCTGGTTAATAAAGATAATCTCAGCAAATATAAAAAAGTAGACATCATCCTATGTGTCCTTTCAGACCACATGCTATGACCCTTTGGATCAACAGTAATAATCATAACAGAAAACACACACATTAATGGAGATTGAATAATACTGTATTAAATGAAGAATGGATCCAAGAAGACATGAGAGAGGTAATCCAAAAATTCTTGGGAGAGAATGAAAATTAAGACACAACATATCAAAACCTGTGGGACAGCATGAAAGCTTTCCTAAGGGGAAAATTTATAGCACTGAGTGCCCACATTAAAAATGAAGAGAGATACCAAATAAATAAGCTTATGCTTCATCTCAAAGCCCTTCAAAAGGAAGAACAATCTAACCCCAAAGCCAGCAGAAGACAGGAAATAATCAAGATCAGAGCTGAAATCAATGAAATTGAGAAAAAAAATGAATAAAAAGAATCGATGAAACAAAGAGCGTGTACTTTGAAAAAATAAACAAGATAGACAGACCACTAGTGAATCTAACCAAAAGAAGGAGAGAAATGAAGCAAATCAATAAAATCTCCAATGAAAAGGGAATGATGATCACCGACCCCAAGGAAATCCAACAAATTATAAGATCATATTTTGAAAACCTATACTGCTCCAAATTTGGTAATTTGGAAGAAATGGATAAATTTCTTGACACATACAATATCCCTAAATTGATTCAGGATGATATTGAATTCCTAAATAGCCCAATCACAGGCACTGAAATAAATATTGCTAATAAAAGTCTACCAAAGAAGAAAAGCCCAGGACCGGATGGCTTCTCCGCTGATTTTTACCACACTTTTGAGGAGGAACTAACACCTCTCCTTATTAAGTTATTTCAAGAAATTGAAAAGTAGGTAATACTCCTGTTCTCTTTTTATGAAGCAACCATAACTCTGATATCAAAACCCAACAAGGATTCATCAAAAAAAGAAAACTACAGACCAACATTCCTGATGAACTTAGATGCAAAAATCCTTAATAAAGTGCTAGGAAACCGTATTCAAAAACTTATAAAGAAGACAGTCCATCATGATCAAGTGGGCTTCATCCCAGGTATGCAGGACTGGTTCAACATAAGCAAAACAATTAATGTAATTCACCACTTAAATAGAATCAAGGACAAAATCCATATGATCATCTCAATGGATGCAGAAAAGGCCTTTGATAAAATCCAGCTCCCTTTTATGTTCAAAACTCTAGAGAAGATAGGGTTCAAAGGATCATGTGTGAACTTTGTAAAGGCTATATATGATAACACCTCAGCTAGTATAATACTAAACGGAGAAAAGCTGAAAGCTTTTCCACTGAAATCAGGAACAAGACACGGCTGTCCACTCTCACCACTTTTATTCAATATTGTTGAGACCCTAGCTGAAGCAATTAGGCAAGAGAAAGAAATCAAAGGGATAAAAATAGGAAGAGAGGAAGTCAAACTCTCTCTTTTTGCTGATGAAATGATCCTGAATCTGGAAGATCCAAAGAAATTCAATCAGTAAACTACTTGAACTCATAAAAGGATTTAGCAAACTGGCAGGATACAAGATCAACACACATAAATCAATAGCTTTCCTATACACTAATAATAATAGGACTGATGAGAAAGTCAGGAAATCAGTCCCATTCCAAATATCTTTGAAAAAAATAAAATACTTCGGAATTAACCTTACAAAGGAAATCAAAGATCTCTTCAATGAAAATTATCGGTCATTGAAGAATGAAATCCAAGAACAACTAAGAAGATGGAAAGATGCCCCATGCTCTTTGTTAGGCAGAATTAATATAATAAAAATGGCCATTCTACCAAAAGCATTATACAGATTTAATGCTATCCCCATAAAGATACCTATGTCATTCTTTACTGACATAGAAAAAAGCAATTCTCAAATTCATTTGGAACAATAAGAAACCTAGAATTGCCAAAACACTACTAAGCAAGAAAGATGAAACAGGCGGTTTTGCCATACCAGATTTAAAACTATACTATAGAGCCATAGTAACAAAGTCAGTATGGTACTGGTATCAAGATAGGAAAGAAGACCAATGGAATAGAATAGAAGATTCTGAAACAAACCCTCAAATCTTTAAACATCTGATTTTTGACAAAGAGGGGCAAAATATTACATGGAGCCTCTTCAACAAATGGTGTTGGACAAACTGGACAGCCACTTGCAGAAAGTTGAAATTAGACCCATATCTTTTACCTTGGATGAGAATCAAACCAAAATGGATCAAGGAGCTAGGAATTAAACCAACTACACTGCAACTGATGGAAGACAAATTAGATCCAACACTTCAGCATTTGGGAGTAGGCAAAGACTTTCTCAACATGTCTCCCGAAAGTGAAGGAAGTAAGGTCAAAAATCAGTGAATGGGATGCCATAAAGCTAAAAAGCTTTTGTACTGCCAAGGAAACAATCAAAAGAGTCAAGAGGTTTCCTATAGAACTGGAGAGAATCATGGGCTATGATTCCTCTGACAGGGGCCTCATATCCAGAATCTACAAAATCCTCAAAACCTCAACTACAAAAACACAAACAACCCAATTAATAAATGGACCAAAGAGCTATATAGAAACTGCTCAACAGAGGACATTGATCAAGCTAATGAATACATGAGAAAGTGGTCCAAATCACTAGTAATCAGAGAAATGCAAATGAAAACTACATTAAGATATCACCTTATGCCAGTTAGAATGGCAAAAATGAAGAAAATTAACAATAATAGATGCTGGAAGGGCTGTGGAGAGATATCATGCTAACACACTGTTGGTGGAGCTGCAGATTGGTATAGCACCTCTGGAAAGCAGTGTGGAAAATCCTCAAAAAACTAGGGATGAGCCACTGTATGATCCTGCTATTCCTCTCATGGAATCAGCACATTATAGTGACACAGCAATATCTATGTTCATAGCAGCTCAATTTACAGTAGCAAAATTATGGAAACAACCCAGATGTCCCTCACTGGATGAATGGATCTAAAAACTGTGGTACATATATACCATGGAATTTTACACAGCAATTAGAAACAACGATATCGCAGCCTTTGAAGGTAAATGGATGGCTACGGAAGGAATTATGCTGAGTAAAATCAGCTTAACCCAGAGAACCATGGGTCGAATGTCTCCACTCATCTGTGGAGGCTGGATTTAGACCCTGGCCATTGAAAAAGGTGGTCTATTATCATGTGTTAAATCCAGATAAGGTGTAATGTTATACAAAGTAATTCTTTTTTAGAGATATTGTGGGAAGGGGAAGGGAGGGATAAGAGTGGGTAATGGGTTGGCACTCCTCAGGGTAAATCTAATATCCAGAATCTATACATATTTTATATTATTTTGTTAAAAACTTGTACGGTTGTTCAATAATAAATTTCTCAATAAAAAAGAAATTACTGTAAATTGTTAAAGCCTTAATTACATCTTAATCCTTGATCCTTGTACCTAACATGTACTTAAAATATGGTTTTTATTATAATTTTCACAATGCTTACTTTTTTAGTATTATGGTTATTTTTTCTAATTCTAGGAAATGTTGTCAAACATGAAAAAACATTGAATGACTTATCTTTTTAAATTATTTTCCATTACAAAATGATCCCTGACTATTTAAATGGAGTAATCATGTATCTGGAGAAGATTTTAGGACTACAGATTGACAGTGAACATATTAGAGATCACATGTTATAAACTTTTATTTTATAAAAAGACTTTAGATATGACGAGAGTCCTATAGATGTTATTCCTAAAATGTCCTGCTTACTTATAGGACCAGCAACAGAGAAAGATGTGCCTATTTCCATATGGAAGGGAATAAATATGCATATTCTCATTTTTAAAGGACTCATGTCTTCTATTTTTGTATTCCTAGATTAAGAGCAGAGTGCACTAAAATGTGAGTGCTTTCATAATTAAAGTATAATTTGATTTTTTTCTGACCTGATAAAATTAATCAGATTACTCTTGCATAAACTATTTACAAGTACTTTCAATATTTACCTACTCCTTGGCCTCTAGCCCTCCAGGTGTTTTATGGTTATACAGGATCCCTTGAGCCCAGCCAAGAATTAGCCCATGTATAGAGCTAGAATGAGGATCTGGGATTTGACTTATAAAATTTTCATTTCTTAGAATCCTAATCTCATTTCAACAGTGTATTCAACAGCTCTCTGTAGAGAGGAAGACTAATGATGTGAAATTGAGAAATAAAAATTTTAAATAGAACATTCCTTCCAGAAATAACACATTTTAGTAATTTAGAATGAGGGAATGCAAGAGATATATTCTAGCCAGTTACAAGTCTTTGTTTACAAAGAGGAAAAAAAGGTCTCAGGTTTATAAGACAACGTACACAGAGGCAAGTAGGAAATTTCATTTTATATCAAGACAAGTGTGAGAAGAAGCCATTTAAAACCTAACTGAATTTTGGATATGAACATCCTAATATCTCATTAGGAGAATTTCTATAATAATTGTGTATATTGTCTTTAATAATGGTACCCATACAACGTTAAAAAGAGACCCAAAATGAGTAAGCAGTAATAATAATTTTGATAATAACAATAACTCTAAGAGGAACATAAAATTCAGTTCCCTTTTGCTAGCTTATTTCCAGGAAATAAGAGTGAACTCAAAATAGAGGTTCAAAGTAAATTGTGTCCTGTTGTATATCCTTGTTTATAAAATTGCATCATTGGCTTTGTTATAGATAAACAGGCATCAAAACACAAATACATCAATTCTCTTAGATCATTATAGAAATTATTCCTTTAAAACTCAAATTTTCCTGAATAGCCTTTGCAAGCTTCCTGCTTATGTATAAATTTCTGGTCTCTTTGCACTGATGCTATGTGTGTAATGATTAAATCATCTAATCAGTTTAATATTGCCCAGCTTTAAGATTCAAGGATTTAACCCACCATTGTACTTCCTTTAAATGCTGGGATTAAATAATGTTTGAATGTAATTATTAATCTGTTATTTCATTGTATTGATTTTGCCCTTTCTCAATTTTGGATCATCAGCTAAGTGAAGGAACAAACTCATGTTCTAATTAACAAAGCTCAGTGTGTAAAAACTACACAGTATTCCCCCTTTTTATTAATCAACACTCAGATAATATGTACAGATAACTTTTTCTCCTGCACCTTGTCTAATCACCACTTCCAGTGTAAAGGTTAAATATTCTATTCTCTTTTTTTCAGTTTGGACCCCAAAAAGGTTTAATTCACTTCTCATTCTGAATCTATAACACAATGATTTCCCCACTGTAATATTGAGAGCTTACCTTTACTTATGATATTTATAACCCCTTTTCTATGCCTTTTATATAAATTTCTAATTTTATATATTTGAGGATTGTGCTATTTTCTCTCCACTTCAGGGGCTGTAGCAGTGGCTTGGTGCTTACAGTGCTTGCCCAGCATGCACAAATACACAGTTTCAAACCCCAGCACCCACGTAGACAGCTAAGTGACAGAGCAACGAAAGCCATGTGAAAAACTCAACAAAAATTGATTCTTTCTGTTTCTCTCTCACAGTCCTTCTCTCTTTTAAAACATATATATTGCTTATAATCTCATGCAACACTCAAAAAATTGCCTAAGAGGGTTTTATTTAAAGAGTCAAGAACCAACATCTTATATAACTACCACCCATTCTTCAACCTAGGTACACAATTGACAGAATGATCTTTGATGATCTCCAAAGAAGCCCTGTGAAGCACAGGGAATAAATTTAGCTTTATTACATCAACTAATTTAATGAGATTAAAGTATAATAGAGTACTTTAATTAAAGATAAATATAAGGTCGATTTATGAGCCAAAATTTGAGTATTTCTGCTACTTATTTAAGTATACCCCACCCAATCTAATCTACTTTTCTTTGTTCTTCTGTGACCCAAAAGTCTAACTTCTGAGTACTGTTCAATTCAATATTTCTGCCTGAAGGATTTGATATTAGAGGAAATAGATATGGGGTAATTTCTTCCTTGTGCCCACTTTGGACTCAGTCTCTTCTAGCATTATTTTACTCCCCCTAGAGGCAGGAGGGCCGTCTCCCACCAACTCAGCTAGGTGGCTGGGTTCCTAGGGTCCAGGTCTCACCAACTTCTAGTATGCTCTTTCCCTGCCTTATTACTTTAGGCCTGGGATGGTAATCTCTATGCCTTGTTTGTCACTTTATCCCTGACCACACCTTTATAAGTGATTCTTTCATTGTCTTCATTCTCTTTCCTGCTAAAACCATAATGGAGATTTTACATATATAAATTTATATATATTTATATATATTTAAAATTACAATGCAGGGTGAAGCTAGCCAAATCCAGAGAGTCAAGGTTCGAATGTTTTCACTCATTTTTGGAGCCTGAAGCTAAACTCAGGCCTGTGTAAAAGGTCGTCAACCTCATGTATGAGACCCAACAAAGGCATAGTAAAACATAATCTATGGCAACCATGGATTTGTGGTGGGGTGGAGGGGAGAGGGCATAGGTGTGGGAGGGGAGAAAGAGGGAGACTAGGGAGGGATCTAGGAAGACAATCAACAATGTAGCATACTCTTTACCCCCCAGAGAATCCAAATAATATTTATGGAATCATTCAATTCTGGAAAATTCACAGCCCAAGCATTTCTATTGTTTGTAGGGGTGAATTAAAGAAAGTTCAAGAGACTGGGGTAATTCTGTTTTAAGAATATATGCATATCATATTGTTACTTTATATGCATTTATTATTGTACAATAACTCAACACCTTAAAATATTTTTTAAATTTTACCAACAATAATAGCTTGTGATTTGGGTAGATACTTACCTTGTGATATAGTTAAGAAAAGACTGCATTAAAGTAAACCACATTAATATCTAATTACCAGTTTACCTCAACTAGACAGCTAAACAGGAAGAAAGTAAATCCAAGTAATGACTAATTGTTTAGAGATTGTTTGGAGATTTGATTTGCATATATATAACTCTGCTGAAAAATAATAATTGAGGATGTCTTTTATCAATTAAAGCTATTTCATCAAATGGCCATTAGGAACTTTTTTTTCCAGTCCTAAATCTAATATGCCTTAACATTGCTAGGTATCAACTCAACCTGGCATTGATAGATTATGGAGATTTCATAATCTAGCACTAAAGAGTAATTAAAGAACAAGGCCTTGAGATTTGGAATTCCTTGGTTGAAATCATTCCATAAAAGATGTGTGACCTTAAGCAAATCTGATACCTTATTGTGACTCCGTTTCATAATCTATAAAAAATGAAATTAAATAGACACTAAAGAGTAAGGTTGTGCCAAATGATTCCTTAAATACAATATGTAATTGGATTTAGAATTTATGCAGTGCCAGTAAACATTCACTATGTTATGTATGGAACAAAGAAAGGTATCTGGTCCACCTTCGTGAACATCTTTAACATGTATATCTTAGCAGAGAAATTCCTAGGATAGCTTTAGCTAAACAGTTTTGAAAGCTATATTGTTCAAGGTAGTAAAGAAAAATAGAACCAACAGAATAATAGACATATAAGAAATTTTTCATGGATTTGAGTTATGCAATTATGGAGGTTGAGAATTCTTATGACGTGAAAACTAAAAAAAATAAGCAAGACACTATAATTCAGTCTGGGGACAAGTGCTGAGATATTAAGGTTTGGGGAAGCTAGTATAAGTCCTGAAGTCAAATGATACAGGATCCAAGAGCTCTGATGTCTTAGGGCAGGAGAAAATGGATGTCCCAGTTTAAGAAGAGAGAAAAAGAAATTTATTGCATTTGAGCTCTCAACAGGCTTGATGGTGCCTTCCCACATTGGTGATGGAAGATCTTTACTCAATCTACTTGTTCAAATATTAATCTTTCCTAGAAATACTCTCTCAGATACAGATGTAATGTTTTCTCAGCTACCTGGGCATCCTTTAGCCCAATGAAGTTAACACACAAATTTAACCATTGCAAAACTAAAGCCACATCCCATTTCTCAAAGACTATGAATAGCAAGTCTGACAAGGTTGTGGAGGAGGTTCATATATAGGAAGCAGATGCCATCATACACCTTTTCAGTAACCCCTAATATCTCACTTCTGTGTATTAAATATAATAAAATAGGCTTAATGTAAACAGTGCCACTTTCAACCTGGAAACTTTTTGTTTATTAGCTGTGTGATCAAGTTCAGGCCTCTAAGGGGCTATTAAGAAGTGCTGGTCATTAATGTCTCCAAAAACTGTCACCCAATGACATATGGGGGTTTTGGTTTTCAAACTTATGCTAATTTTCAAATCCCTGGAATGGAATAATCTTAATGTGATATCCACAGTCTGCTACACAATTGCATAGTGGAATTAACATCCAGATGCCTACAATGGCATCTTCCTTGGTCAGTGACATAGCTTTTTATGGCTTCTTTCACTTTCCTGTCTTATTTTACTCTACTACAAGTACTTCCTGGGATCACCTTCCAAGAAAATTATGTGCATTTGAAAACTTTTCTCAGGTTGAGTTTTAGCAAAAGCCAACAGCAGTTGGTGAGTAAATTTGACTGTAAGTGCTTGGTGTTTGTAAACGGAATGCCAAGATTTAGGAAATTAATGAATCTAAGAATTATTGGTCCTATGTTACAGTATCCATATGCTTTGAATCTACTTTGAATAATTTTTTTTACATTCCTTTTGGCATGGATAAAGCTCAGAAAGTAAAAGTAGAACTCTAAAAGGGACTAAGAACAAAGCTTTTGAGACACAGGCCCTTATGGAAATCTATATCAAATAAGGCTATAGACTACTAGGAGGCTAAATACAGAATGAAAGAAGAGTAATATCCTATTGATTGTGCTTGTTAATGGAGCTATTTGGATAATTCTTCAAATATGGAATAAGCAATATCAAAGTATATTATAATTTGTAGTCAAGATCTGGGGAGATGTTATCTACCAAAGGGAATGCAGATGACTCTGAAGAAGGTTGTGGATTTCCAATGAAGAGCTTGCCTCTCTCTTTTAGCTGAAGAGTCTGAAGATGAGGAATTACAAGAAAAAGTTCAAGAGTGCCTCCAAATGTTTATGATAATTAGAATATCTCAACAAATTATATAAACTAAATGTTGGTCTACTGAAGTTTAGATGGAAACTTCCAAAGTAAGATTTTCTTAAAATTATAATATGGTATTTATTTATATATATACACAAATATAATTTAGTTCTATGTTTAATAAATTAAACATAGAACTAAATTTACCATGAGGTTAAATAAGGAGATATAAGGACTTTCAGGACTAATACAAATTGAAATAACAAATGTTTAAAGACAAGAATTTTGCATTAACTTTTAAGGAAAAAATAATGTTAATACTGAAAATATAAGAATATATCTAATCTATTATGAAAAGACTGATGGGAGTTTTGAAAGTATTATGAGTAGCATAGAAAACTTACACACGGTCTATTACAAAAGAAAACCTTTGTTCCAACATTATCAGGGTGTTCTTTTTGTTGTGAATGGCTGCTGGATGGTATATACAAATACTTGATCTCTCTCTAAAGCTCTGCTTCTCATGGGAAAATGTTTAATTTATTTTCAAATCAACTCCCTTCAGGATAGTTGTTTATCTCCTATTTCCTTTTCCCAAAAGATAACTCAGCTTCAGTGACTATTTTTGCTAAATTACACATCTCCTTAGGCATTGCTTGTTTATTTCTAAATGGTCCTTCTCTAGGGTGATATATGGAATGTTTGCTTTGTCTATAATAAAGAAAAACTATGTTTTATTAATGAATATTACATGCTAACATGGAAAAACTACACATGAAATGCTTTTTAATTCCTGAAATTTTTATATTTTGCCTTCTGAAACTTTTATATTTAAAAATTATGTGAGATTTAATTTGAATCAACACACTTTAAACTGTGCCATATTGTATTTTACTAAAGAAAAGAGTAAGTTACATTTCTACTCTGAAACTTATCAAAATTGCTTTCAGACTAAATCAAACAGTACTCTACAGAGAAAATAGATCTTTTCAGACAATTTCAAATGCTGATAGGATCACATAAAAAAGAGATTTACAGTATTTATGACTATATACACAAATAGCAATTCAAATATTGTTATTCTAAGTATAACCCCTTAAAAAGTTTAAGTAATTCCTACCTATTTCATTTTATACAGAATTTATCCTAATAAATCTGTCAAAAAAGTCACTTGCAATAAATCAAATGAAGTATGAGTAACAGTTCTAAAAGATATAAAATACAGTATAATTGAGCAGGTTACTCAACTTACACTTTCCTTATTATTGCATATTCTGACTCTGGTTTTCTTTCAAAATGAAACAAAGCTGAACTATTTAGACTTTACAACCCACCAGATTATATCCTAGAATCACTTCCATGTATCTGTGTGATTGGTTTTAAAGGAATCAGGGCATTTGCCCTAGTTCTCCCAAGTTTTTTTTACTCAGAATTGTGGATCATATATTAATATTTTCCTGGCTTCTTCTACTATGACCAATCAATTTTAAGTTAACACCTCAGGTTGTTCTGAGCAAGAAATTTCACATCAAATTAAAATCTAGCATTATCATTTCATTTTTATTTATAACTCAAGTCTTATTTGTCACTTACTTTTTTAAGCTCTTCTTTCCTTAACTATTAAATAACTTCCCAGAATGTTCTGATATTCTTTTCTATGTAGAACTATATTTTAATTCTAGGAAACTTCAGGTAAATATCTCAAAAATGCACAAATTGTATGCAGGCTTTATATTTATTATCTGTACAGTAAAAATTTTCCTAATTATTTCATTTAATAGAAAAGAGCTCAGATATTTCAATGGATGAATATGCTCAAAATCATGGAGAAAATACAACTGCCTTTATATGACATGACTAATGAAGTGAGGACGCTAACATTAAAATTTTGATTATATTAATATCCATAACATTTTCAATACCAAAAATAGAAAGTTTTGCTCTGTGTGTGTGTGTGTGTGTGTGTGTGTGTGTGTGTGTATGTTGGAGGAAACCTTACCAATATCACTGTGATATACTCATAAGCTTAGAAAATCACTTTGATGATGACCACAGCATTCTAGCTAAGATAGAATTCTCAGTTCAATATGTATAATGATACTGAAAACAAAATCAACAGCTCTTCTTAAATCCATCAGAGAAGTGAAATAATAGAATAGACTTAACTCATTTGAGCACTAACTCAAATGTCCAAACCTCAGAATCAGTTATAAGTGAGTCAAGGCACAACTCACTTTAGCCCAGAGCCTATGAAATCAAAACAAGTTCTCAATTTCCAAAATGGTGGAATAGACATAGGATAGATATTTCCATTCCAAAAGGGAGAAACAAGCAAGACAAAATGAGTGACAGGCCCTAAGTCCAAACCCTAGTAGGGAAAACAATAATAAAAACTAAAGTCCCCCAAAATCTCCTTTGACTCCATTTTCTGTATCCCAGGTATGCTATTGTAGGAGTTGGGTCCCCCAAAACTTGGGAAGCATGCCCCACATGTGTTTGCTGCATTTATCCAAGGCTTCAAGTCTCCTAGACTGGCTTTGCTTATTGGTAGCTCTAAAGCTACTGTGTCTCAGAATCAGTCTTGACCTCTTGACCCCAGAAGGCATTGCTCTGATGGGTACTCTGTGGCTCCTCCAACTATTCATTTTCACTCAGCATTTCCCTAGGTGGGACTCTTCCCTGGTAGCTCTGCCAATGTGACAAGTCTCCAACGGAATGCCTGTAGAATTAGTACAAGACTTACTTATTGTTTATTACATTCCATAGCAGCCATTCAAGCCACACCTGGGCTTGTGTGAGTCACAGTTGAAATGACTAAGGGAGGTTGTTTCAAAATTTGAAGAGCAAACACTCAAGGCAGCCTTGGAGAACAAACCCCTGGAGTGTTCTCTGTGCTCATCCCTCAAACCCATTTTGCCCTCATGATCTGGGCATCTGAAGGGAAAAACATTGTAGAAGGTCTCTGAAATGCTTTCCAGATCTTTCTCCCATTGTTTGGATGACCTCTTCTATAAATAGCAATCCTCTTAGCAAATAATTAGTGGGCCATATCCTTGGTTTCTTTTGCTAAAATACTCTTTCATTCTGTATCACAGAGTCAAATTGAGAATTTTCAGATGCTTTCCAGTCTGTTTATCTCTTAATTACAAATTTTGTTTCAAAGTCATTTCTTTTCTCTCTCATTTACCTGTAAGCAATTAAAAGGAGCCACACAACAGACTGAATACTTGGCTGCTGAAAAACTTCTACCATACGTAGTTCACAGGTCATAAGTTACACAGTCCAGAAAATTCAGAGCTGTGGACGCAGCACAGCCAAATTCCTTGCAATTTTTCATTTTTTAAACTAAATTTCCCAGTAACTTTTCCTTAGTTTCATTCAAGACCTCATCAAAACAGCTTTTACTATTCACATTTCTATCAGCATTCTATTCACAACCACTTAATTTGAGAAATTGCAGACTTTCCCTAGTCTTTTCTTCTGAGCTCTCACATCAGAATTACCTTTAAAGCTCTCTATATGGCAATTGAGGTGTCTTCCAGCCTTCACTTCAAAATTTCCAGCCTTGACCCACTTCCCAACTCCAAAGGTGCTTCCTCTTATCAGGTATTTGCATAACATCAACCCCTCTTCTCAGTACCAACTTTCTGTCATAGTATGTTTGTGTTGCTATTACTAAGACTGTGTAATTTTTAAACAATAAGTTTATTTGACTCATCATTCTGAAAGCTGAATTCCAAAAGCATGGTTCTGGCAACTGGTAAACACCTTTCTGCTTTCATGACATGTTGGGAGATATTATATGTCAAGATGGAGTAAGCATGCTAATTGGGTCTTCCTTGTTCATCCTATAATGCCAATAATGTCATTAACGGGGACCCCATCCTCATGATCTCATCTTCATTACCCCCAAAGGCCTCACCTCCAAATACTATTAGTGTACGAACTCTGGGATTAAGTTTTCAACATATGAAATTTTGGGGGGGACATGTTCAAATCATAGGAAGGAGGCTCTGAGATAAGGATGTATGGGAAATCTCTATACTTTCTTCTTAATTTTGCTATGAATATAAAACTTCTCTAATAAAAGTTTATTTATTTTTTTAGGGTTGAGGACTAAACTCAGGGCCTTGTGCATGCTAGGCAAGCACTCTACCACTGAGCTAAATCCCCAACCCCAATAATAAAAGTTTATTTTTAAAATTGGTAGGAAGAATACTAACAGATCAAAAATAGAATAATGAGTAGACACATATTGGGTTTAACCCATGTTTAATTGGAGTTCCATTTGACTTCTTTGCTCCAGCTTTGTCTCATTTTACAATGAGAATTAAATCTCTGATATATAATAATGAAAGATAAGCAAACTCCATTCAATGAATGATTTGTAAGAATATTCTAAGTATTGCATCATGTTCTGAAGGGTATGGGTCTAGATGACAAAACAATTAGTGAAACATAGATCAGAGAGAGAAGAGCAGATAATAACATCGGACTAATGACTGATGTAAATTCATATGAAGTGTGCAGTTTCCAAACATGGGGACACTCACAGGGTTCCAGTGTGTTCTCAAGGTACAATGTGGCCCCTCTGCCCACTTTAGGATTAGGTATTCAATCAAACCATCCTGGAATAATTCTCACTCTCTGCATCATATCTTCAGGATATTCCTTTTGTAAAAGGAACAATTTCCCCAGGCTTATACAAGCTTTGTCGTTAATATGTTCTTATTCATATTTAGAAAAGAAATTGTTATGCTCCTCAAAGAGAAAATAGTGAAAGCAAAACCATAGCTCCTGATAGCTTTATTGATGAATTTTATCAAGCATTTGTTTATTTTTTCCATGTTGATAATGGTGCCAACTTTATACTTTTTCTTCTTTTTAAATTATTTTTATTGGTGCATTATAGTTGTACTAATGATGGGATCTGTTGTCACATATTCACACATGCACATAAAACAACAATTTAATTTGGCCAACATCCCCACCAGCACTCCCCCACCTCCCTCCTCCTATCCCCTGGTCCCTTGTCTCTCTTTCTGGGGTATATATTTACTCCAATATACCCAAGTACAGTGACCTAATTCTAATATATATGAAGAATATTTTATATTTGTTACAATAATATATACAATGATATATTTATAAAAGCTTCGAGTATACCTTTTTTTAACTTAGTCCCAGCATTTCCCCTTCTTCTCCTTCTCCTCCCTTCCTCCTCCTCTCTGTTCATGTTAGATATAATTGTCAATATGATAAATATTAAAATTTTTATAAAAGGATACAGTATAACTTATTTTAATTCAGTCCACAGTATGCCTCCTTTCTCTTCGTTCTACTGGTGCTTCTGTTATTTACTAAATAGCTGTTTTTAAGTGACTCATTTATATACACACACACACACACACACACACACACACACACATACACACATACACACACATTGATGTATATATTTATATTTGAGACTCACTATGATATGTTCATGTATGGACATAGGAAAGTTAAATTTGTTTCCTTCCATTAACTTTCCCTATTTCGTTCCTCCTTCTTCCATTTCCTTCCCCTTTGATTATTCCTCTGTTCTTTTCCTTATTTTGGGCTGATTCCACATATCACAAAGAACATTTGATATTTGTTCTTATCAGACTGGCTTATTGCACTTAGCATGATATCCTCCAATTTCATCCATTTGCCAGCAAATGGCATAATGCCATTCTTCCTTGCAGATGAGTAATCCATTGTGTGTATATGCCACAATTTCTTTATCCATTCATCCATTGAAGGGCACCTTGGTCAGTTCCATAGATTAACTATTCGGAATTGAGCTGCTATGAACACTGATGTTTCTGTATCCCTGTAGTATGCTGCTTTTAAGTCCTTTGGCTATAAACCAAAGAGTAGGACAGCTGGGTAAAATGGTAGAGCCATTCCAAGCCTTTTCACGAATCTCCAAACTTCTTTCCAGAGTGGTTGTACTAGTTTGCAGTCCTACCAACAATTGTAAGTGTACCCTTTCACCCACAACACTGCCAACATTTATTGTTCATATTCTTCATAATTGTCAGAATAAAAAGAAACATGTAATCATCTCATTAGATTTTTTTAAAGCTTCTAACAAATTCACCATCTACTCATCTACTCACGATAGACACAAACAAAGCAAAAACTCTTATCAGCTCACTATTAGTTTACAGGATCTCCTTCAAATTGATAGAATACCTACACCTATTGTGCTTAATGTTGGAAGGCTAAGTATATTTCCCCCAAGAATGGGAATAAAGCAACACTTACAACCTCATGTTTCCTAGTCAATATTATTCTGGAAATCTTAATCAACACAATAAAGGAATGATAAAGTAATAAAGGAAGAAAGAACTAAAACTTTTCTTATATGAAGACCATACAATAATATTTGTAGGAAATTCTAAGTAATCTAATCAATACTACTGGAAGGAAAATAAGTTTGGCAAGTATTTCAATGGTCAATTTTATTTCTGTATGTGAGCACTAAATAATTTGAAAGTGTGATAAAAATACAAATACTGATAGCACAAAAATATGAAATACTCAAGAATTAAATGAACTAAATCAGTAAAGCTCTCTATTTTCTAATCTACAAAGTGTTGATGAGGAAAAATTACAGATCTACTGGCAAGACTCAAATATTATTAAGACATTTCCCCAAAATTAACTAATAGATTCAGTGTCACCTAAGTCACAATCCAGGATTCCTTTTGTCTGGTCAAATTAATTAACTTTTCCTAAGATTTTTGTAGAAATACAAAGAAATGCAAGTTGTCAAAAAAATTTAAAACAGAGAAAGTTGGAGAATGTACACTACCAAACTAACTAAAACAGTGTGAGATTGATATAGAGACCTATGATCAGTGGAACTAAAGGGAGACCCGAAATAGATTGATACATGTGTCAGTTAATATTTGACAAAGTTACCTGGTAACACAATGGAAACATAATAGTCTTTTTAGAAAAAATTTCTGGAACAACTGGACAGCTACATGTGAAAAAAGTCAACCTCACCCCATATTTCACAGCATTTATCAGAAGTATCTTGAATCACCCATGTGTGTAATTCATCTAACATTTAGAACTAAAAGTTTAAAATTCCAAGAAGAAAACACAGGGAAAATCTTGTAATGTTCAGTGAAGATACTCCTTACTAAAGATAAGATAAAATGAAGACCATGTTATCCATAAAATCAAAATTGTTACATTTTGACACATCCAAATTTAAAATTTACTATTCAAAGATTTGTTTTAAAAAATGCAAGTCACAGGCTGGAAGAAACTACATGTTATATACATATACATATATACATATATATATATACACATACATATACATATATACATATATATACACACATATATTCAATAACGGATTTGTAGGAAGAATAAAGAATCAATTCATTATTAAGACAATTCATTTTAAAATAAACAAATGATTTAACAAGACACTTCAACAAAGAAAAAATACAATCGACCAATTAGAATGTAAAAACTTATCAACATCATTAGGAAAATGCAAATGAAAATCAAAATTACTTTGGAAAACAATTTAGTAGCTGATTATGAATTAAACATATGCTTACCACCTAATAGTTATCACTTGGAGAAAAGGAATTCCCCAAAAAGACTTATACTAGAATATAAATACAGCTTTATTTGTAATAACTATAGCCGGAAAAAAGTTAAACCTTATCAACTGGTAAATTAATAAACAATTTGTGATACATTCACACAGTAGAATTTTACTTTGCAATAAAAAGAAATGCACAATTTATAGATGAATTGCTAAAGTATTACACTTAGTAAAAGAAAGGAGACACAATTCTGTTATTGTATAATTTGTTTTAGATAAAATTCTACAAAAAGGTATTTTTGATTATGGAAGCAAATCAATTTTAAAGGTTCAGGATGGAACAGAGCATGGTCTACAAAGTAATAACAGAAAATACCCTGGGGTGATGACAAGGTCTTACTTCATGATATGTGGTCGTATGTAACTGTCTACATTCATTAAAATTTACTAAATTGTACTCTTAAAACTGATCAATTTTGCTTTATGTAAATTATACCTTAATACAACTAAAAACAGCTCTTTAGAGCTGGAGGAGTGACACGGAGGTTGTCGCACTTGCCTGGCATGTGCGAGTGTTGCACCTCGGACGTCCCTGAGGGTGGGCGGGATGGCTTGGACCAGTTCAACCGTCCCCTGGAGCGCAGCAGAAGGGTGAGTGAGGCGACCGGGCTCTCCCTGGACTCCCTTCAGTGGGAACCCCCTCCACCCGGCCTCCCAGCCCGGCCGGGGAAATGAGTCAGTAACACGGAGTTGGTGGCAGCTCAAAATCCGTTGATTACCAAGGCACACGGGTTTTTATAGGGAGGGGAGACAGCCAAGGAACCAATCGTAGAATGACAGGTTGGCCTGTCCTGTCCAACCAGGAATGGCCGCGTCAACTTCGTCAACTATCGCTATCAGGAAAGGCAGTTTTGAGGCTTAGAGAAGAGGAAGAGGAAGCAGGCAGAAAAGAGGAAGAGGAAGCAGGCATCAGGTTCGCGCCCTTTGTGCTAGGCGCGCGAAATTGGAGCAGAGAAGAAGTGTCATGGCGTCCAGTGCAGCGTTAGGCTTCAGTACAGTGCCCCACATTCGAGTACCTAGTTCCAAACCCCAGCACCACATACATGAGCAAGTGTCCAAGCAACAAAAGCCACATGAAAAACTAAATAAAAATTGAT
>PVKS010001003.1:33682-158041 GCA_004027875.1 Aplodontia rufa
TTCTCTCTCTCTCTCTCCCTCTCTGTCATTCTTTCTTTAAAAAAAAAAGAAAGAAAAAAAGAAAGAAAAAGAATTGGTGTAGCCCAGTTTCCTATCTGGAAATGAAGGCTCCAAATTTAGGAACCGAGTGCCAAGCTGAGAAACTGGTTCAGAAGTTATCTGAATTCCATACTGAGATATGCACCATCTCTGGGTAACACAGGTCATCCAAGTGACAGGTGTATGCTGTCTCAGCTATGTGTGCCGGGGAGAGATTGGAACTGGAGGCTTATCATCATCATCCACCAGTCTTTTCAGTAAATGATTATCATATCTGTGCTCTCAGAACCCAGAATTCAAGAGTCTTTTCATCTGTGCCTAGATTACATACCATGATCTTCTGTATTGCCTCCATAATCTCTCCCCAAATGGGTCTATCTTCTCCACACTAAAGATAATGGAATATTTTATTTTGCTCATATGGGTTATTTTAAAATTAATACTAATTATTTTTAAATCTTTAAAATTTCAACAAACTACCCCCAAAAAAGTGAAAATTGCTCATAATCTCAATGCTAATAATGTTCAGAAAAATAAATGATTTTCTTGAGGTACCCATGAACTCATTTTTTAGTACAAACATATAACATTTTCCAACAGTGAATCATGAAGTCAACCACATTTCCCGGTGTTGCTTCCTCTCTTCTCATTCTCCTCTGGCCAATCCTCATTCCTGTCCTGCATTTTCTCCAGTCTGGAAGGAGTCTATGGTCTCCTTCCCATAGGACTGCTCTTATTTAGTCTTCAACTCTACTGGTTTGACAAAGTTTTGTAGCAGTAATCTCCAATGCTACCTGTCTAGTTGGAAGTATATGACATGAAAGATCCAAAAGATTCAATCTCAGAAATTGCTTTTCTAGACTAGTGACAGAAGAGAGACTGGGTTATGGATTTCTGCCTAGCCTTCCTAACAGACACAGCCTGTCCTGAGTCATCCATTCTTAAAACTGGCACAGGAACAAAATCACAGCTGTCATCAGTAAGGTAACTAAAGCAAACACTCTGTCTGTATTTGAAGAATAAAGACTTCTGGGTAGTATAATTTACTATTTTGTAAAGATTGATCATAAAGAACCCTTTCCATAGACTGAAATTCTGTTGAATTACTTATTTAATGCTGCAAATTAAAATTCAATACATCTTTTCACTACTCAAAAGATTTTGGTTTCTTGAATCCCCTATTGTATCAGATTGTAGGAGCTTTATTGTTTGTAGTGTCAAATACAATATTAGTATTATATTTCCTTGTTACCACAGGTCCTGTTGGTTAGAAAGCTATGTGAACTGTACGCAGTGTCAATGGTAAATAGAGGAGCCTAAACTCAATCCTCTCTTTTATTTTTAATAATCTAGAATATATTCTTTTGCTGGATCAAGCATCATGAACATGAGCTGTCATTGCATTTCAGTTATATATTTACTATTTAATGTTATTTAATTTATCATGAATAACATATAAATTAAAATTTACTGCATAACTCTAAAATGTTCTATTTGTTTATTTTAATAGTACTATTTTCACTGTAAAACTATATATGACTCATGTCATTTTCTAACAATACATCTCTTCTTGGATGTGATATTTATTTTATACCATTATATACATTAAATAAAAGCAGGAAAAATATATATCAAAATATATTTCTTCATTAATGACAATACCCATATTCAATTAAAATATTTAATTATTTTTATATTAAAACTTGAAAGTACTTATTTAGTATTTGATTGATTTCATATTAATACTACAGAATAATCAATGATGACCAATTAGTTTTTCAGGTTTTTTAATTTTACTTTTGGCATTTTTATGATTTTTAATACTTGGAACATAGAAAGAATAATGAGTCGGAAGTGGAAAGAACCTTAGAAATTTTTTTTCAAAATGTAAAATTAAAAAGGAATCCAGTTCTTTTGTCTACTTAGATGATAATATTTAAGACAAAAAGGTACTGTAGACCAAGTATAGCCAAAGGATGTGATTTAGCACTGCAAATTACACACTTGAAAGTATCAACACTGAAACAGCATTTTTCAGGAAAAAGGCATGAATTTGATCATGACCTTGACAGGTAATATCCTAAAGAAGGTCTTTGAAAAATGAGTTAGTGATATCTCTCCTCTTTGTAATGGTTGGGTGTCCATTTTAGATAGTTAAATTGTTGACCTTTCCTTTACTCTGTAGCCAGAGGGAGAAACTATACCAGTGGATTTATTTGCTACAGTGAACTATACGTTGCACCCCAAAGTAGTTCTACTATGTCAATTTTATAGCCCTTACTTATCCCATCTAAGTGTTTTCCAGGTTATATCTGATTATTTCAGTGACTAAACTGTATCTGGACATTTAATATATTTCAAGTCATTTTCCCATTAAGTCAGTTGCTGAGTGCTATTTAGCATATTATTGATAAGGGTCAATTACTTGAAAATACTATACATAATTACCTTTTTTTCATTTTGGGAGGTGCTGCTATGGGTCATTTTCCAAGGAAAAAGAAAATAAGGCAAAGATAAGTGCATACATGGGTTTCTTAGTGCTTTCAAGAGCAACCGTTACAGGGTAATGGAAGAAGAAAGACTGGAGGCGCAACAGACTCTCAGCGGAGGCTTCACTGATACCTCCTCACTTGCCAACATGGCCTGTTACAGGTGACCCCAACTGAGGCCAGTGTGCTGTGCCCTTATATCTGTAGAAAGCAGGCAACCAGCCTCTTGTCCCTTCAGCCCGGGACAATACTTACAAGTGCTCAGTTGTGATTCTCAGAAGCCAACTTACCTTGCAGCTGGAGAAGCAACACCTCAACCCAGAACCAGGGGTCTAGGACTATTTTGCAGCTTTCCCCAAAGGTTGGGTACTCTAAACTGAAAACAGGGCTTCCTGCACTCCACCCACCATCCAGTCTGAAATTTCACCTTCGGGTTGATCTTACTGGCTAAAATGTGGTGTCTCTGTTTTCTGTGGGATGACTTGTCCTTAAGGCTGTACTGCATAAGCACCTCAGAGGCAAGCAGCCTTTGCCATTTATAGCATCGATGTTCCTAGGATGTTTCGGCTGCTTTCAAATGATCTGGCCAAAGCCTTTATATTGGCAATATTCATTTCTGAGTAAGCTTTCTTTGGAAAAAATAAAAATAAAATGCTTCCAACACAGAAGAAATTTTGAATTTTTTTTTAGAATTTAACAAATTGGGAGTATATTTATGATGTAAGAAGTTCTGTAAGGGAAAATAATTTTTTTTACTTATTAAACCTAAAGAAGGGGACTGGAGCGATGGTTCAGCAGTTACGGTGCTTGCCTGGCATGTGCAAAGACCTGAGTTCAAACCCCAGCACCACGTATACAACGAAGTGTTGGAGAAACAAAAACCACATGAAAAATTAAATAAAATTGATTCTCTCTCTCTCTCTCTCTCTCTCACTGTCCCTCTCTCTTAAAAACTTTTCCCTTAACACAATTTACTAGAACTTTAAATTATTTTCCTTTTTATTAAAAAAGAGGGTTCTCACTCTCAACATAGCCCACACTCTCCCTTGAATGTGTACCTACTCCTAAATAAACCTTTGTCTATTCCTTTAAAAATAAAAATAAAAATATAACATCACAGTACTGTTATTGAACACTTCAAGATTAACATTAATTCCTTAATATAACCTAGTTTTTGTGTACAGTTCATGATTGCCTCCAAAAGGACTTTCTGTATGTATATTTTGCTTGTTTGTATTTTTTGTTTGATTTTCAGTTCATCTGAATTCAGACAAGTCCCACACCTACATCTGCAATGGTGTCTTCCGAAGTCTTTCCATCAATGCTATTTTTTGTGTTATCTGTCTAGTAGAATTTATTTTGTTCTGGATTTGGCTATTTATACCCTCATAAAGTCATTTAAGTTGTTTTTCTCTGTTGTCCATATTCCCCATAAACTTTCAGATATGTGAGCTTGATTAGATTGAAGTTTGAGATCAGTATTTTTTATCTGTTAGTGATATGTATTGAGGTACTTACAAATGAAGTGGAGTTTGCTTCAAAACATTTTGACACAAAAAATGTGGGAGAATAAAAAACTAAAAGAGCAGAAAATTGATAGTTTGTTGAATCCAAGCAATGAGTTCAAAGAGTTTCATTCATATATTCTTTTCTACTTTGGTATGAATTTGAATTTAAAAAACGACATATTGTTTTAAAAAAAAGTCATCATTTTAAGAAAAATATGCTATACGTCGAAGGGTTGTGACAGACACCATCCTTTTGATGACCATCTTCCTCCAGAAAGCTGTTTCTGCCTGGAACCTCATTTTGCTGGACCTTTTGGATCTAGGCTCAAAGGCACTGATCTGGATCCTATTGGGGATACGGGGCTGCCTGCTAGATTGTTAAGTGCAGCAGTGGGAGCCTGTGGTTAAATACTAGGGTCTCAGAAGCACAAGGTACCTGAACGGGCCTGCCTACACACTTCAATGGAACCAAAGGTCCTAGGGGGCAGGTACAGACCCAATTAATCTGGACCTGCAGGCATGCAATGTGGCTGGGCTGTCTGGACAGGGGGTCCTCAGGGATATCTTGGGTGCCTACAAGGCCCAGGACTAAAGGCCTGGGCTGGCACATTGGCTGGATATGGGCTGGTCTGAGTGGGGGTCCTGCATGAGGATGTCCTGGGTGCCTGCCAGGCGGGGACCAGAAAAGGCCTGGACAGCAGCACTGGGTATTGGGTGGGTAAGGGCTGCACCAGGCAGGGCTCCTCCTCAGGTCTAACCTGGGTATGTGCCTGCGCCTGGACCAGAAGAGGCCTAGACTGGCTCCTCAGGCATCTGGTGGGAGGGGGCTGCTCTGGGTGGGGGTCCAACCCAGGGGTGCACATCACTTTTTACTGATGATATGATCCTATATTGGGAACACCCAAAAAACTCCACAAAAAAATTGCTTGAGTTTATAAACAATTTTAGCAAAGTGGCAGCCTACAAGATCAACACCTATAAATCAATAGCTTTCCTATAGGCTAACAATAATAGGGCAGAAGAAGAAACCAGGAAATTGTTCCCATTCACAATATCCTCAAAAAGAACAGAATACTTTGGAATTAATCTAACAAGGGAAGTAAAAGACCACTACAATGAAAATGATCAAACATTGAAGACAGAAATTGAAGAAGACCTGAGATGGAAAGGCATTCTGTGTTCTTCTTTAGGCAGAATTCATATAATTAAAATGGCCATTCTGCCAAAAACACTATACAGATACAACGCAATGCCATCAAGATACCAATGTCATTCTTTACACATATAGAAAAACTAATTCTCAAATTCAACAGGAAGAACAAGAAACCAAGAATAGCTAAAACATTACTAAGCAAGAAAGATGAAACAGGTGGCTCCACATTATCAGATCTAAAATTATACTGTATAACTCTCATAACAAAAACAGCATGGTACTGGTATCAAAATAGGAATGAAGATCAATGGAATAGAAGACTCTGAGATAAACTCATAAATCCTTTAACATCTGGTATTTGACAAAAGTGTTCAAAATATAACATGGAGGAGAGACAGCCTATTCAACAAATCGTGCTGGACAAACTGGACAACGACTTGCAGAAAACTGAAATTAGATCCTTATCTCTAACCCTGCACACAAATCAAATCAAAATTGATCAAGGAACAAGGAATAAAACCAGCTGCTATAAAACTGCTAGAAGAAAAGTTAGGACCAACACTCTAGCATATGAGAGTTGTAATGACTTCCTCAACAACACTCCCAGAGGAAAAGAATTAAAGTCAAGAATTAATGAGTGGGATGCCATTAAATTAAAAAGCTTTTTGCTCAGCCAAGGAATTGCTCAAAACTGTCAAGAGAAAACCTACAGAATGGGAGATAATCATGGCCTGTGATTCCTCCAACAGGGGCTAACATCCAAAATTTACAAAGAACTCAAAAAATTTAATATAAAAAACACAAATAATGCAATCAATAAATGGGCCAGAAAGCTAAGCAGAAACTTTTCAACAGAGGAAATTGAGCAAGCCGATGAATATATGAGAAAGTGTTCTAAATCACTAGTAATCATAGAAATGCAAATCCAAACTGCATTAAGATTTCACTCCCTCCAGTCAGACCAGCAACTATGAAGAATACAAACAGTAACAAATGCTGGAGGGGTTGTGGGGAGATAGGAACACTATTGTGCTGCTGATAGAACTGCAGACTGGTACAGCTGCTCTGGAAAGCAGTGTGAAGACTCCTCAAAAAGTTAGGGTTGGATCCACAATAGGAACCAGCTGTCCCTCTTCTGGTTATTTTCCCGAGGAGTTAAAATCAGCACATTGCAGCACAATGAAAAATCAATGTTCAGAGCATCTCAATTCACAATACTTAAATTATGAAATCTACACAGATGCCCCTCTTTGGATGAATGAATCCAAAAGCTCTGGTATGTACACACACACACACACACACACACACACACACACAAATGGAATGGAGATCTCCTCAGCTATTAGAAACAATGATATTGTGGCCTTTAAAGATGGCAATGGAAGATATCGTGCTAAGAGAAGTTAACCAAACCCAGAGAGTCAAAGGTCAAATGTTCTCCCTCATTTGTGGAGGCTACAGCTAAACCCAGGTCTGTGTGAAAAGGTAGTCAAACTCATGTATTCGACCCACCAAGAGCATACCAACATACAATCTAGGGCAACCATAGACTTATAGCAGAGTAGAGGGAAAGGGGTAGGCAGGGGAAGGGAGAAAGATGGAAGCTAGGGAGGGATCTAGGGAGAAAATCAGCAATGTATCATACTCTACACCACTGAGAAGTCAAATAATACTTAGGCAATCATTTAATTCTAAAAAATTCACAATCATGTATATGTGTATACACACACAGATGTACACATACATATGGACATCTATATCTCTTATAGGGTCATAAACAGAAGAATTCAAAGACTGGGGTGTGGGCAATGTGGGGGTAACTATGGTTTAAGATCAAGTGCATATCATATTGTTACTTTGTACACATTTTTTATTGTACAACAACTCAACTCCTTAATAATAATAAAAATATGCTAGTTTATCCTTAATAAAAATGGAAGCAATTACATTGAAAGTAAAATAGTCCAAGTAATTAGATAAGGTATCAAAATTTACATAATTATAAACTGGTTAGAGGTTGTTAAATGCCTAAATGTTTTCCTTTCATTTACATAAAAATAAGGACTTTGTGTTAGTGTCATTAATTTTAAATATATATGTATTCATATATATAATACATATGAGACAAATACACAAATATATCTCATAACAAAGCAGTAACAAAAAGAATCATATTGAAGAAATCATCAGTTACATGTAATAAATTTAAAAAGCAAGAAGAGACGATTCCAATCATCTTGAGATGATTGATAACTTGAGAATATGCTGAAATGATACATAGGTTAAAATAAATTTTAAAACCTAACTTAAGAAGTCAGAAAAAATAAAACTAGACCAACTTCATAAATAACTCAGGAAAATGGTAAAAGAGCTACACATCACAAAGTCAAAAAGACCAGATGTTTCTTTGATCTTTAAAGAATGAGATACTTGAGCTTACCGAAGATGTTTCACTCGGCTTTTTCACTGCAGTGACCAAAATGCCCGACGAGAACAATTAGAGGATGAAAAGCTTATTTTATAAGGCTCTTATATTCCAATCATGTTACATCTAAACCTTCTTTCATTTATTTATTTTATTTATTTGGGGGCTCACAATTTGAGAAGTCTCAGTTCATAGATGGCTGAATTCATTCTGCAGGGCCTGAGCAAGGCAGAACATCATGGTGGAAGAGTGTGGAGGAGGAAAGCAGCCCAGGACATAGGCACTAGGAAGCAGAGAGAAGGCTCTGCTCAACAAAGAGAAAATAAACACCCAGAGGACCAGCTCCTCCAGCCACATGCTACCTGCCTACAGTTACCACTCAGTTAATCCTATCCGGTGATTCATGCTCCAAAGGGGTTAAGGCTCTTATATTCGAACCATTGTACATGGAAACCTTTCATTTTCTCACTCATTATCTTTTGGGGGATACCACATATCTAAACCATAACACTAATGAAGCTCAAAAAGTTGATTTAATTTTTCTCAAGGCCATAGTTATTTCAAAAACAGAGGCATGAACTTAATCCAAATATATATATTTTAAAAGTGTACCGTTATCAAATTAAATACTTTTACCTCTCAGAAAGCAATCAACAGAACTAAGTACACACTTAAAATCTTTTCATAAGCAGGAACTTTCTTTTCCTTTGAGCAGCATACATAAACCAACTGTAGGGGATGGAAGAGAAAATTAATGATTTAATCACAAAATCATTATTTTTATTTTGTAAATAAGTTAATTGTTTCTTTATTATATGACATACCAAACCATCATTTAAAATAAGACAGAGTATTTTCCTCACATTTCCTATCATCAAATATCCTAAACTCCAGCAATAGTTAAATAATTTGTATTTCCTAGTGTAAAATAAAAACAGGAGAGGATTGGTATAACACTAAGCATTTTAAGGTAGTGACAACAGAGCACAGACCAAATCCAGTGTGAGGCCCTGAGTGACCACATAGGTTTTCAACCCAGGAAGGCAGCCCTCAGGCCTATCCCCACCCTACAATCTGCCTCACTTCTTCATACTAACACAAAACACGCTGTCATTGAACATTAAGCAAGTACTCAACACCACACTCTTTCTTTTCTTGCTACACCTTGGTTTTTTTTTTTTGGCTACAACACTCTTGTTCTTTCTCATTTTTGGTACCAAATTTTATATGTTTGAGTAACCAGAGCTCACTCTTAGTTCTCTTTTCTTCTCTATTTATACTCATTCAATTGATAACCTCATCTGGATTCACTATTCTCAATACATCTATGAGCTGGTAATTTCCATATTTCCATCTCATACACGGAACTTGCTCCCAAATTACAAATATGAATCTCCATCTGCCTGACTGACTTCTCCATTTACATTAACATCCAATTCATCCCTCCAATCTAAGAAATAATAACTGAACTTTGATATCCTCTCCACTAAAGCAAACCAAAGAAATGAACTGAACTATTCCCATTGTAGCTTCTCATGTCAGTAAAAGGCAATGCAAATCTTCCTACATAAGCCAAATCCTTGGAGTGATTCTGTTTTTCTAACAGCATGTATCCAGTCTAAGAGAAAGTCAGGTGCTTTGGTCATCATAAGATATTCAGAAACCAATTACGCTCACAAAATCAACTTAGAATCCAATACCCCACCTATCCTCATCATTACCAATTATTTGTGTTATTGAAATAACTTTTAACATATTGTCTTATACCTTTCCTTTGTCCCCTACAATCATCACTTCTGCTAAAGAGATCATTTTAAATCCCTATTTTACTAGGAGTAAGAGATCAACTTATTACAATGGCCCAATGATAAGGCCAAAAGAAATAAGACTCATGGCTACCATTCTCACTCCCTTTTAACCACCACTAGTTTCTCTCCACTTCAGACATAGTGGCCCCCATGAAGTAACTCTAACATACTGAGAAGGGTCCCACCTTACTCAGGGACTTTGTTTCCTCTGCTTTCTGTGTCCAGAGCACTCCAAACCAAAAATGCTATTGGATAAAATTTCCAATATTCATCTCTCTTCAAATATTCTTGCAACAAAACTTACAACCTTATTCAATCCTGCCATGTGCCTCTACCTGACACCCCACTTCATGTACTCTGCTCATCTTACTATTCTGTTATTCATGATTGCATAACACAATAATATACACATTTTTGTGCTTTTTTTTTTTGGCTATCTCTGAACTATGGCTTGAATATTTTTGTCCCTTTTGAAGCTCATGTTAAAATATAATTCCTAATGTAACAGGGTTGAGAGGTGAGGGATCTTTAAATGGTATTTGGTTGGGGCTGAGCAGTGGCTCAGCAATTACAGCGCTTGCCTGGCAGGCATGAGGATGTGAGTTCAAACCCCAACACCATGTACACAATGAAGTGTCTGAGGAATGAAAGTCACATGAAAAATTAAATGGAGATTGCTTCTCTTTCTCTCTCTCCCCCCCCTCACTCTCTGTCTCTCTCTGCCCCCTCTTACTTTAAAAAAAATAAAGGATATTTGGTTCATGATGGTGAAACTCTCATGAATCCATTAATATCACTCTCTGAGGCCTGAATTCATTACTGCAAGAGAAAGGTTTTACAAAGCAATGCTGTCCCTTGTGTTTTATCTCTCACATAAACCTACTTGTCCTTCTGCATTTTCATAAGGAAATGATGCAACACAGGACCCTCACCAGGTGGGGCCACCTGATCTTGAACTTCCAGACTCCAGAGTTGTAAGTTACATAAATCTCTATTCTTAATAAAAAAACATCCAGTTTCGGGCTGGATGTTGTTATAGCAACAACAACAACAAAGTGAACTATAACACTCCCAATGCTCAGATATGTAATCTAAGGTTCAGAAGGTACATTTGGGTCACTGATTTGCCCCATATTTTGGATTTTGGATTTTCGTAATGCTTAGAATAGTACCTAGAATCTAATAGGTACTATACACACACACACACACACACATATACACACATACCTATATACATATGCAATCAAATATCTATATTGATTAAATTCATAAAATATTTTTGAAAAAATGCTATTTACCAATTTGCATTTAAATTATCCCAATATTTCAATTTTCAATTTAGCAAATTTAGAAAATTTAACCCTGTCAACGATATAATAATGATCTTATAATCTTATGTTTTGGCAAATCTATGAATTCCATGAGTTCTGCTAGTATGGATTAGTTTGTGATAATTGAATTTCTAATTTTTCATACTATGCATTTTCTAGGAAAATCACAGAAGCTTATCAATAGATAATATTCTATAAAGTGATAATTATTTTCATTAGGAGAAAAGAAACCTATGTGATGTTTCAAGAGTATTGTGAGAGAACATTTAATTACACAGTAAGTGGTCTAATATAGGGCATCCTCTTGGATATATGTCATAACTGTGATTAATGGATAATAAATAAAAAGATATAATATGGAATACATTTTCTTTCATTATAGGATTACATTTGAAAATGTAGATGGTAAATCAATTCTAATTTTATCAAATAACTTCACAAAGAAAATGAATTAATTTTATGTACTAGTGTACCTATTAATTTGTATTACAAGACTAGTATCCTTTTTGACACAGAGTCCTTTCTTAATAAATACCTTTGTTATAAATTAATGAGGGAATTGAGTTGTTAATAGAAGCTCAGCAGAATAATAAAAATTACAGAACTTTCCTATGTTTAAATACATTTTGCAAATATATTGCAATACTAAGACGATAATGAATTAATTTACTTTACAAGACATTCAGTCCTGTTATAGAGTAGAAATTAGTTTAGAAAAGAGAAAAAATAGGCACAGAAAGATAAGCTGGTTGATGTAATAATAGTCCCATCACAAAATTATAGTGTGTTGAACTAGGAAGATCAGAAAATATGACAGTCAATGTCTATACAAGAATTACATTGGACTTGATTGGAAATCAAGAAATTTTGCTGATACTGAAAAAAATCTTAGTAAATTTATAATAATAAAAAGTAGAACAATACATATTTTGGCAACATCCATTAGATATTTGGGTATTACTTTGAAGTGACATAAACATGGTGAGGAAATATTATAGAAGGAGATATAAAGAAATGCATTTTGAGTATCTTAAAGCAGAAAAGACTCTGAAATATTCAAGTGGAAATGTAGGAAACTTGTAACTCAGAGAAGGTGACTTGGGTAGAGATATAATTTATGAACCATTTTCAAGAAAATTAGTGAAATATTATGGAAATACAGTTCAAAACAAAATATTCTTTGAACTCAGAAAACCACTCCATAAAACTATATAAGAAAGAAAAGAGTCACATGCATGTAATCTCAGTGGCTCAGGAGGGTGAGACAAGAGGATCACAAATTCAAACCCACTCTTAGCAACTTAGCGAGGCCCTAAGCAACTTAGTGAAACTCTGTCTCAAAATAAGAAATGAACAGGTCTGGGGATATGGCTCAGTAGTTAAGTACCCCTGGGTTCAATCCCTGAAAAAAAAAAAAGAAAAAAAATAGAAAACAAATATTATTAAATAAGCATTAACCCAGGGTCTGATGCTGCTTATCGCAAGCAAGCCCTAAAGCAATGTCAAAGACAAGAAGAAACTATGACTTTTATATAGCAACACACATTGCATTCATTTCCCAAGGTAAACAAGGACTTGACCTCAAGTAAGAAGAGTGGACAGCACCATTTCCACACATACTTCCTCCTAAATTCACCGAGTAATTGGAATGGCTAACTGCGTTAGTTGCATGAATATTTTTTTTAATGAAAAAAAAAAACTTTTCCCTTTATGATAGAAGATAGCCTTACAGCTTGGAGCCAGGCTCCAGCTGAACCTATGCTCCTTTCTCACACAGAACCAGGGAGATAGGGCCACTACTTTCATTGTATATTATATTTGTTAGGTGGATTCCAGCTGACAGGGCTTCAGTCAAGCCATGTGGCCATGGTGACTGGCTGGGGGCAGGGCATCAGGCAGTTTGCCCATGAAAAGAACAGCCAATCAAGATGCTGGCAGACAAGCTCCCATAGATTGATGGATCCACCAGCCAATCTCTGAAAGGCCATCCCCATCAACTTCTCTCATATCCCTAAACTATAAAAGCAGCTGCCCAGCTGAGGTCCAGCACCATTTTCCCTACAGGCCATTTCCCCTGCCCACCTGTCACTTCCCCTCCCCACCCTCATTATGGTGGTGGTGCAGGTGAATTTGGCCTGGGAACAGCAAATCCCAATAAACACCCACATCTGAATTTATACCCTTGGCTTCTGATTTTCTTATTTTTAAAAATATTCCATAAAGATGTTTCCCTAATCTTTGAAAGCAGGAAAAGAAGTAGGAAACTAGATCAACTCATATGTTGGATACTGCAGAATGGGAAGGAGAATCTGAGTCATTACTGACCTCCAGGCAGACTTGAACTTTAAGCACTGACGAAGGCAAACACAATGAGCCATGACTAGTTTTCATCAGACTTGAAGTTTGAAAATCAGACACATTGCTTTGGTCCCATCTGTTTCACTCTGTGTATAAACTTCCGTGCAATGGTGGCTTTTGGTGCTGAACACTGATTAAAAATACGACCTAAAGGACCATTCCTGCAGTTTTGCTGGTGTGGTTGTTACAAGCACACAGTTCTGTAGTAGGTATGCAATACCTGAAACTTATGATAATAGGATTTGGATTTTAAAAATCCCTTCAAAATCAAACTGAGGGACTTTTGGCTTACGCAGATCAAGAGTTCATAGGTGAAATATATGAGGAAACTAGAGAAACCATGCTCCAGCTGTAGATGTGTATGCATAAATGAAAAAAAATTGCAATAAAATATCAAAGTATCATGTATTTGGACAAAATTTCACTAACATGTCAATCTTCTTTTGATGTTTGTTCAATTTAATTTCATAGGACAAGAATCTGCATCTTAACCTACTAAATTATACAAAACATGTTACCAGACTCAAATACTAGTAGGTGCTATGGTTTGAATGCTTCTCCTCTCCAAAAGTCATGTTGAAATTAAATTGCCATTGTAGCAGTTTTAAGAAGTGGGCCATGAAGAGCTGAGTGGGCTTTGAGAGTTCTCCCCTCATATGAGTTGAAAGCCTTTAAAGAAAAGCCTTTAAAAAAGAGTCTCTCTTCTTGCTCTTCCCTTTTCCAGCCATGTGAGGATTGGTGTTTTTCCTGAAGGTCTGGATTTTTACAATGGAAAAATAGGTGTATCTTTGGAGAACACAGTATTTAAGATGCCATTTTAGAAGCTAAGACTAGGCACTTAGCAGCCCCCAAACCTGCTGAGGCCCTGATCTGAGAGTAGTCATCCTCCAAAACAGTAAGAAATAAATTTCTATTTTTTATAAATTATCCAGTTTCAGGTTTTTTTTGTTTGTTTTTTGTTTGTTTTTTAGCAGCAGCACAAACATGACAGTAGGATAGTAGGTCAAAGTGTCATTTGCAGGAGAGAGATTACAGAATAGAAAGTAGCTATCCCCCTCCCCACTTCTCTGTTCCTTAATTAACCTTGCCATAGTCTTATACCCTTCTTGGTGAAACTAACCTAAGGAGCCTAACAAAACAAAACAGAAAAAAAAATTGAGTTAATGGAAAAAAATGATCAAAGTACATAGTTTTTGAAATTCCTTTAAGTTCTCATGATTACTTTCTTTGAATATTTCATATTGAAAGCATTTTCTATTTCCTTCTGAACTATTATGGATTTAGAATACCTTAACCATCTATTTAATATAATCAAATTCCATACCACTAAACTACTAGAAATTAATTTTGCCGGAATTTTGCCCAAATGTTCTTTTCATAGCTTTCTTTTCCTCTTTTATCATCATTACTCAATACTTAACTCTTCATGGTTTAGTTTTAAAAGCATGAGACTGTATCAACATGTAAATATGATATAAACACTTACTTAATAAACTAGATTATGGTTTTCTGAAAGAAAAAGTTAGTACTATGTTAAAACCACTATAATTCATCCCCCAATTTTTTCTTTTATGAATTCTGATTTCCATGTGTATTTTCTTAAATGTACATTTTAAATGGTATATAAAGAAACTTAAATTGCTAGTACATTTAGAGTCAATAGTGAAAATATTTGAACTATTCACACATTTGTGAGTAGTGTTGACAAATGATCCAAGCTTGTTAAACTCAAAACTTCTTGATAAAAGTATCAAAACAGCCAGACACAAACTGAAAATTTCAGGCCAGCTTGGGCAATTTAGAGAGGTCTTTTCTCAAAAAAATAACCAAAAATGGTTATGGTTTAGTCCAGTGCTATAGCACTTGCATAGCATACGCAAGGCCCTGGTTTTAATTACTACTACTGCAAACAAACACACACATACACACCACCCACCCTGTACACACACATGCACACAGACACATGAAATCATAACATCAAAATAAAAGTACAGAAATTTCAGAAGCAAAAATTAAAGTTATCCATTCCCCATTTGAGATTATGAATAATTGTAATCTTAGTTTTTAGTATCAGAAAATCTTGTCTACATTGTACAAGACAATGTCATATCTGGTGTTATCTGTTAAACAGTTCTAATTTGAATTTCCATAGGGATTTTGTAAAAATCTTAGACTATAATGATTAGAACTCTGGAAATGGTTTCAAAGGAAATAAGTTAAAATCTTATTTCAACTGTTTGGAAATTATCCTCCTCAAAAAACTACAGCTGTTTAAGTCACATTTCTTAACTATAAAAGAAACACTGAGATCAGATAATCAGACATTATAAAAGTATGGCATATATTCTAATTTGAGGATGTTTACCACATTTTTATGAAGTTAATTATAATTCTTCCTGAATGTAGGAAAGAAAAAAATTAAATTTATTATGTTCAACAATAAAAGCCATTAGTTTATTGAAGTCAAGAATCAAACGTCTTTCATAATTCCATGTATTACATAAAAATTCAACTTCATAGTTTCTGAGTTAGGTGCTCAACAAATTATTGTTGTTTATATGCTATGAAGTCTAGCATTACGTCTTTCACATAGTAAAAGCTCAATAAATTTCATTCTTACTCATATTAATATATCTCAAAGTATAAATTTGCAAAAGAAGCACTTTCATTTTTCAAAGAACACTTATAGATCTATATACATGGCTTATAACTTTTAAATTTCAACCTTTGTTTCATAATATTTAAACATTTTCTGGTGTTTTATGAAACAAAATTTCCTAATATGTTGCATTTGAAAAGTAATGATATCATAAAATGGTTTCTAAACATAGTATAATTCAAACTCAATTAATGAACCAGTTAACCATAACATAAAAACTGGTTATATCTGACCATATCTAAATAATAGATGAGTGAAAGGAAGTCTAGTAGAGTAGAGGAAGGAGAATAGGAGAGGGAAGGAAGGACAGGAGGGAAAAACATGAGCAGATCATGAGTAGAAATTGAATTCCATGCATATATGAGTTTGTCAGGATGATACCAACTACGATATATACCTATAAAGCTATAATTTAAAAAATCTGGTTATACAACACTGTGTGTGTATATATAGAGAAAGTGTATGCATTTGTGTTTGTGTGTAGTGTAGGTATAATGACAGAGCTAGGCATGTCTAGCTAGGTCAGCAGGATGAGATGGATTGGGCAGATCTGAAACTGAAACCAGATAGCATGGTTACCCGTGGGCAGGTGCTTTTCTTGTAAAGGGATTCCAAAAGATGATTGAGTTCAGGAATTACCTAGGGGACTTTACTAAACTTTGTTTTTCCAGGACTGATAAAATCTGGGTTGGGTCAGATAAGAAGCTCACATACATATATGCATATATATATATATATATATTTAGAAAATACATGTGTATGTATGTACATATATTCATATATATAGATACAGATATAGATATAGATATATACATTTCCATATCTTTGGGTTATGTTTAATATCTATTAGGTTTGGAAAACAATTTAATTTTTACTATTCAAAACATGTCCTGTGGGCCAATAGCAAATTCCGAATGTGAAAGTAACCCAGATTACTAAATCATTACATTCCCTTTAACATCAAGGTTCAAGAAACTAGTCAAAGATACTCAAAATATCCTTGGGAAGAGGAATGCAGTTAATGTATGGCAGAGAACTGTATCAGGACAGTATGACCATACTAAATGTGAAGTTTAGGCAAACGTCAAGACTCAAGATAAAATGACCAGGAATCACAGTCATCTATGGCAATACACCTGGAATCAAGGATTGGGAGATTTTAAACATACTAAGAGGTATATAATGGGAGATCAAGATCTTCTAGCTATTGGAACATAAATAACCATATAAATGGGAAAATCAAGATACTATTTTACAACCCGTGAAATTTTAAAAAATTATAAAATTAATTAATATATATATTAAATTAAGGAAAACATATGTTCTGAAGTGTAATGCAATAGAAGTTATAAAGTAGAAGCTATCAGAAACAAGAAAGCTTGCTATGTCCATTCCACATTTTGGATTATGGGAACTTGATATATAAGAAAAGGAAATAAATAATAGCCAAGATAAAAACAAAAAGAACACAGTATATGTGTGAAAAATCCTATAAGATTCATTTGGTTTGAAGAGCATAATTAACTTCCTCTGGTTGTTCCTAAATTAAAATCAGGAGCACAAAAACTATTCTTTTTAATAGAGCAGGTGCCAGTTATTGACCAGGTTCTTACCTTTCTAGCTGACTGATGCAGAGGATATGATTTGGCTTCCCAGGTGGGCTGCTGCAGGGGTGAGCGCACCATTCTGTTTGCAGGTATGGTCTGGCCATTGCTCATTTGTCTATTCAGACGCTCAAATTGCTCAGTGAGCTCAAAGTACAGTAATAAAACATTAGCTGTTATGGGGAGGTTGGAGAGTTAGAGTGGAGGAAGAAATTGAAAAGTCAGAGTGGTTCATATTACAAAGGCCTTGAAGAGCACAATAAAGAATGTGATCTACTTATTTAAGCTACTTGTTTAAATCTGATTGTTTAGAACACATTTTTCTGCACCAAATTCACTATCAAACTAGCCTCTTTGAGTTCAAATGATAACTGCCATCTTGCCAATACCTGTATTTAAATTTAAACTCTAATAGATTTGAAAGTATTACCTAAGGCATATATGTCCAAATTCAGGGCTCATAGCACATGTTTCAGCAGCAAAATTATGTCAATGTTCTGAATTAAAAAGTGTCAAAAATTCAGTCATGAAAAGATATGCAATGAGGGTTGAAATATAATCAGGAAAATTTATATCCAACACCCACCACTACCACCAGATCTAAAAAAGAACTAAACTCTTTTTACCTAATTTCCACTCAAAAAGAACCCAGGAATTTACAGAAATTTTTAATTGTGTGCAAGAAATTTTTCCAAAGAAAAGGTGGCCACAGGTGGCTTTAGAGAATGGAGTTTTCAACTCCTTTTTGTTAATTAGAAGAAGCAATTTGGAGAGAGGAAAATGCTGAAAAGAGCAAACCTTCCTCTAAACACTATTTTTAACCATCACTGTTGTTGCAATGATAAAGACATAAGCTGTGATATAACAATTTCTGTAAAAGCAAATTGACATGCTATGACTTGGGAGGAGTCCAAGTCCAGAAAGCAGCTTTCAGGAGGCCCTCAATTGTGTACCCCAGGCTACCAAAGCAGGAAAGTCCCTGCTGAGGAACAAGTCAGATGAGAGGTATTACATCAGAATGGGGCCAATGCTCAAAGCCAGGGGAGAGCAGCCAAAAAAGTGGAATTTTAATAAAATTCCAGATGTAACACCCATGTATCCGAATGACTATAATGGTATTTTTTCACATGCTCAATTGAAATATTGGTTTCATATTGTTAAACCATTTGGAAAATGTAAATCTCATTTAAAGAGCAATGGGCTTTGGACAAAATAATCTATTGTGCACAATACAAATTAGAAGGAGATTTGCTTTTTTATCTAAATTATTTTAAATACTTTCTATAAATCAGTAACTAAATATTAATGTATCTTCAGAATACAATGCAAAACCATTCAAAACCCCTGCCTCCCTAACTCTTAAAAAATAAAGTTGAAGAAGGAGCTAGCAAATGATGAGAATTGTGGGGCTGATTACAGACCCTTCCTTCCTTTCTACTACTCCCTGTTTATGACAGGTGAAAAATTCATTAGGGAGCAAATTTTCACTCTAAGTAAATGTGCATTTTCCCTCAATCTAAAACAACACAGTCTCCTTGATTTTATACCACTTAAAATAATTTTATGAGAAACCATAACATAGTTAAGATTATTTTACTGAAGAAAACATGGAGAAAGAATGAGATCAAAGATTAAAAGATATTCTTGAAATCCGTGCAACATTGAAATGGCCTCTGTGCACAGACACTTTCTAGAGGAAATGTTAAGAGTTTTCTTCATAGTCTCAAAGACACTAAGTGAGCCCAAATCTAAAGTTAAAGTTGTAGCACTAATCTAAAGGATAAATAATGTTTAGAGACATTTACAATAAAGCTTCCAAAGCATCGATTGGAAATCAACAGAAGCTCCAGCCAAAACCCATCTGCTACTACTCTCATGATCCTTCTTGGGAAAGTAATTTCTCTCTTACTGACCTCATTTTTCTTACACTAAGACATGGACAGAGGAGGTAATCATTAAAGCATGTACAATAAATTGTACTTGACTTATTCCTTGGTCCCTGGCACCCTTTATTGTTTGAATTGCTTCTCCCATAAAGATACATCAAATTCCTAATACCATGTGAAAATGAAGGTAGATATAAGTGATGCATCTATGAGCTAAGGATTATCGCAGAAAGATTACCAACAAGTATGAGAAGCTACCAGACAGGTATAGTAAAGATTCTTCCTCAAAGCCCCACAAAGGAACCAACTCTGTTGACACATTGATCTTGAACTTTTAGCTTCCAGGGCTGTGGGGCAATAAGTTTTTGTTTTGTAAGCCACACAGTTTGTTACAGCAGCCCTAGCAAACTAATACCCACTAAACCAGATGAATAGCTCTGACATTATCCATATTCTAATTCCAAAGTGATTGAACAATATTAAAAACACTGACATAGCATCTTTCTTCCCAATCTTCTTTGTTGGTTGTCTTTCCTTTATATTGTTTGAGAGTTTTCAATCATGATTTCTGAGCATGCCTGTTTTGGGCAGTGGTAAGAGCAGGAATGAATAATGTAACAACCAAAGGGCCTCAGGAAAAATAAGAAATCCTTTCTAGTGGACTACCTGATACAAAAAATTTGTGGTAACAGCAGAGTCTAAGTAAACATATATTAAAAGGATTATTATCTTTAAAAATTCATATTCAACTTTAAGTATACACAATTGTTGGTATATCCTTTTGTTACCATTTGAACAATGGATTCATCTACAAAAATCAGGGTAAGAACACACTGATGTATACAGCAAAAATATTTCCCTTTTCCAGACTTTGGAAGGGTCACTTGTGGCACTAATGTAGGGTGGCTAAACTATTATTGATTAAGTTTGAATGTTTAGTTTGACCTTCTGCAATTGCTGCATTCTACTAAACAAATTTTTACAGGAAATACCTTACCATTCAACCCTGTAATTTCTAGCTGTTAGCTATTGCTTTGGCTCCTGCAGACACTAGTTATTTATTATTTATTTAATTTTTCCTCAAGGACTTTATCTACCAATTCCCTCTAGCTAGTAATTGCGCAGATTTCTTCTTGGTTATTGGACATCCCATCCATCTGTCTTTCTCTGGTAATTTTCTGTGTGCTGTCCTTTAGTGCCATTTTGTAGCTTATTATTGATCCCTGGGGCCTTATAGTCTGCTCCATAAAACCATCTTCCTTATGTCCCGCCCTGGTGCCTCCAGCATCACTAAATGCTTCACTGGTCTGCAGCTCACTCTGTGCATCACTGGTCTTCCAGCCTGTGATCATGGCCAGTGGCCCACTCATAATTAGGATGGAGAAGACCTGAACAATGTACTCATTAACGAGATACAACTGAAAAAAATGCCTTCCTTATCTGCATAATTAGAGAGATGAATTTCAAAGCAGATTTATTTTGAATGATAATGTATGATTTATAAACAAATTTAAAGAGTAAAGTACACCTCTTTCCAAGGAAAGAGGTTAATAAATGTGTTGTCAATGTTCTGTGTCATAAATGATAAATCTTTTGACTTATGATTAAATCAGAAAATTAATTAGCAATAAGAGTAACTGATGAAAAGAAATTCAATTTTTATACTACTAAGAGTACAGTTTATAAAATGTAGAAAGAAATCAGTGGTTGACGCAACACTATAAATAAGGAAAACACTATAGTAGCTTTTATTTCAGAAAAAAGATAACAATAAAAGGATAAATCCTCTTGATTATGCTGCATGGAAAGTATCAATTCTAAGTGACAAGAACTGACAGTCAAGGCCAGTGTGGCAGACTTCTTCTGTTTATGGATAAAACAGTAGCATGACTACTTAACAGAGTTTTGTTATCATTATGAGTTATGTAGTACAAAAAAGATTTTGAATATTTTAAGATATTTTTCTATTCTAAGTTCATTTATATTTGTGAGAGTATTAAAGCCATCTGCCTGAGTTTTCCCAGTTTGCTGGAAGTATTGCAACGGAAGGTAAATTGTTATGATTAGAAAAAAAAAGGGGTATTTGTTCCTTGTTTCATCTTGATAACAAAACCTTACTTTGTGTTCATATTAAGTAGTGATAACACTTCTGGAAGTCTGATCTTCTACCCTATTCAGGAGTTACTAAGTCATATGAGCTAATTCTCAAGGTTTTTGGCTTGCTGTTTCTTTGTCCTTCTCTGTAATATAATTGCACAACCATATCCTTTGCCATGTGACTTTATTTTTCCCTGTGCAATAAAGGTCTCTTTATCCCATACTGATAATGAAATGATTTGTGTAGCTTCCCTTTACCAATGATGGATACTAGATATAATAAATGCCAAGTCCTATGCAGAGGCTTAAATGTGCTTGTTTGGCTTTCTTTGCCCTCCTAGAGATTTCATACGCACCCATTAGAAAAGCAAAAACCACTAAGCCATTACCTCCAAAGAGGCAGAATATAGAAAGGACCCCTGCCTGACCTGCATTCTGCATTACAGGCTACATCATCTGACCTGCAGACCTGTGAAAAAAAATATTTCACAGTATAAGTCACTGATATATTGGGAATGTTTGTCTCACACCATTATTGCAGCAGAAATCTGACTTCTACATTAATCATGGGACTTTTACTCTCCGAGCCAGTGGATGGACTAGTAATGAAAATGTTAACACTACTCTGGACTTGAGGAGAAGGGTACATGGGTCAGGTTCAGGGAAAGCTTTTCCTTACTAGTAAATAAAAGGTAAACATTAGGAAATATTCTCCTTCTGTTGTGTCTGCATAGTCATCTAGCAACCATCTTACTACTATGAACAGGAAAAATAGTACAAAAGCTAGCACCTGCAGATGTTTCAGGAAATAAAAGAATCTGCATTTTAATGATGTTGTTGCACTGCTGAATTGATCAGTTTACTAAGTCTGGACTTGTCATGAACTGGAGCTCTGTTTCTTGCAACTGAAAGCATGTTGATCAATACAAAAGTGTAGTAAATATTACACTTCTGCATGTAACCAATGCAAATTTGTTTTTAGGCCTATAGAACTGTCATGGATTGGCAAAGAATTTTCTACAAAAGGTGAAATAGTAAATATTTTAGGCTTTGTGAGTCATATGGCTTCTGTTCCAACTACTTAAAATCTATACTGGTAGAACATAGATAATACGCAAATAAATAATGTGATCATACTATAATAAAAATTTATGCACACTAAAAATAATGGAATTAGTCGGCAGGATATACTTTTCTGAACCTTGAACTAAGGCATGACTTAGACTATAATGATAAAAAGTCAAATGGCATGTTAAAAGAGCTTGTCTGGATGAAAAAGAACAGGCTGAATGGGACACTATACACTTAGGGCTTTTCTGAAATGACCTTTACTCAGGAAGATGATTTTACCTAGTCATCTAAAATTAAGCCTAACAGACCAGATACTAATGCAAGCCTTCATGGTCTTTTTAGTACAAAAATTTTTGGCAGAGGACAGTATCTGCTCTAGAAGTGTAGCTACCCTGAAACTTCATGACACCAAACAACTGGAGCCTAGATTTAAGAGTAATCACACTTTTTGATACATCCATGTTGGAAGGAGAGAGAAACTTCTCTAGAAAAAAAAAATCCAGCAAGAACAAATAAGAAAACAAATATATTAAAATTAACAAATATGAAGCTGACCCAAAGATAGGAATGAAATGTGGAAAGACTGATGGGGATGCAAGAAGCCCTGTGATCCTCAAACCAGTGAGAATCCAGGGCAGCTGAGCCACTAACCCCCAGCTCTCATATTAAGATGTTACCCTCAGTGTTTCTCTATGCCTGTGACAACTCCCAATCTGGGAAGCAGATTGGATGTGACATAAGTTGATTGCTAATTCCTGAACTCTTCAGTGAAGGTATAAATTGGTGCAATCATCAGGGAAACATATGGAATAATCCTTTAAGTTGAATATTCACACAGTGTTTTACAATAAATTTCCAATGCTATGTTTATTCTCTTAGAAATAGAAATATCTAGTTTTACCTGTAAAATAGAATATCCCCACAAGAATGTTCCTAACACATTGTTTCTAATGAAAAAACAAAACAAGCAAAAAAGCTTAAGAACAAAATTATAATTCAAAAGAAAAATTAATACATTATACTATAGGCATATACCAGGATTTCACAGCAGTGAAAATGAATGCTCTATAGCTTTATAACATAATAGATGACTCTCCAATATAGAATATAGAGCAGAAAAATCCAATGTAGAAGACCACATAAAATGTGATTCAATTTCTCTATAGATTAAAAGTAGAACTAATAATGTTTTCTGTAGGAATATATACATATGCAATAAAATTGTGTTTTGCAGAAATAGTACAAGATTACAACACAAAATCTAGGACAGTAATTATCTTTTCATGGAGCTAGAAAATAGAGAACACTCAGGGCAGTAAAATAACTCTAGCTTTTGAGTGCTGACTTTGTCATGCTCGTGTTTAAATTGTTTTCCATCAAATTCACAACTGACACATTCCCTTTAACACATATTATATCCAAAAATAGAGAAAAAAATTTCAAAAACTAATAAAATCAAAAGATGTATTGGAAAGACTTAGTGGGTTATAGATTTATTGATGATAACAAAAAGAACTAAAATTTATAAGAATAGTTAAAAATGAGATGACGCTACATTCACCATCCAATTTTTTTTTTTTTTTTACTTTTTGGTAAATTTTCTTTTGACATTGTTATCCTTTCTTAGTTTTTAAATCATGTTGTATCGTAATAATTTAAAAGTTAAGAAATATAAATCGGGGAAAACAAGATGTATGATAGACAACTTCTGCTTTTTATCTTTTATCAAGTACTACTCAAAAAAAAAAATTGTTCACTTCTCTGGGTAATGTATGTCCAGGTTGGAATTCAATCACCTGCCACTGACATGTTATTTATAAGCAGAATATTTCTGTCTCACTTTTAGCCAAACAAAATAAGCCAGAAAGCATATTGTGACAGGGAGCAAAATAAGAAGTTTAAAGCAGTGTTCGTTTTATCCATGGTTAATCGCCCCCAGGATGAAAGAACATCCAAATGCTCTGTGCTGTGACATCTTGTGAACAATTTCCTGAAATTTTTTTCATTAAGCATTAAATTTCTAGGCAGCTGTGTTCATCCCCCAAACACTATTGTTTTCGGTTACTTGCTTTTCTTCGTTGCTGGGTACCTGTTATCCTGTGGTTGTTAGCTACACACAAGTTTTTCCTTAGTTCGTTTGGTCTTTTGAGATCACATAGAGAGATTCACTTAGAAGACTAAGAAAAGTTTATTTTGTTTGCTTATTGTGAATAAACAATGAAGGTATACTCAAACAAAATTGACTTTTTAATGTCAAGCTTATATCTGTAAAAAGATGAAACATTGTCTTATTGTTTTTTTATTGGTTCTCTTTTCATGTTGTGGTTCTCCTTCCTTTGATGTAGTGGCTTTGCCTGCTTTGGTTGTTGTTGTTGTTGTTGTTGTTGTTTGTTTTTCTGTCTGTTTTTGTTTCTCTAGCTGGCTTCAGCTTCAACCCGTCTATTCGTTTCTCTTCTTTCCACTAGACTGTCCCTCTCATTAGAAAGCCCATCTGCAAGAAACTGCTGTCTCACCACACTCTAGGAATCCTCCTTCATATATATTTGCTCTTATTTTCTGCTTTAATGGTCTCTATTCAGTATTAATTTAGGAGACTTCAGAGAAAAATAGACATGTTTGTTCATTTTGCTGCTTGAGTACATAATATTGCAAACCACTGAGAAAAAACCCACATTCTAGTCATAAAAACCTGAAGTTCAGAGATCTAGAAGTAATAGAACTTCTGAACATAACTAGAATTGCAGGTCTATTTAAAGCTTACCTGGACCCCATATGGTTTTCTGGGAAAAGAAACGATAATTAGCAGACTTACTTATTCCTATCTGCCCCTGATGCATTATTCAAGCAAAGGATTGGCAGAATTCTGAGATTCCTTTTAGGGTTTGTTTTTACATCTGCTCCCTTTGAAACCTGGTGTTCATACAAATAGCCTTCGTAGATCATAATTGGGATCATCATTACAATAATAATAATAACAAGTGAACACATTACCAACATGTCATCTTCACTGTGTTTATGATTCCTGACATTGAGAGGCATTGCAGAATAGAAATTAGTGGCACTAAAAAATAATATTTCTCTATTTCTCCATCACACATCCTGATCTATCACGGTATGTTTCCTTCTTTTCCTCTTTTTCTTCAGTCTCCTAACATCCAATCTAGGGTAAAATTAATCCAGATTTGCCTGAGGCAGCCTGTCTTATATCCTTTGTACAGCATGGCTATTAACAGTTTCCTTTCATTTTCACAACTTTTCCAGTTTGAAGATATTGTAGTTACTTTATTTAAATCTCACAGGAGGTTGATTTTTCTTTATGAAACTGCCAAAATGCTACCAAACTTATAAATTCCATTAAGATAGGTCTACACATGAAAGAAGATAACGGAGTTCAGTAGAGTAATAGGATCATCCTTACCACATTTATTTTTTTTTTGAAGAAACATGGTGAATAATATTCTGTCTCTTTCTAAGTAACTATTAGTATTATATTTGGTTATAACAGAAAATCCAAAAACTAACTGCTTTAAATGTACAAGAGTATATTATATCAAATAAATGTCCAAGCTTAAAACTACACCTTACATTTTACCAGAGATCATTGCAGATCTGAATAACCTCACCAGCATGTGCATTCCATCCCTGGGCACCTCAGCTTCTAGAATGACTGCTGAAGCTCCAGCCTTCACATTTGCATTGTACTCAAAAGAAGAATATCATGCAGAACAACAACATACATGCATACAATTATTTCACTAACTACCTAACCCCCCCTTTTTTTTTGAGAGGAACAGTGAGAGAGAGAGTGAGAGAGAGAGAGAGAAAGAGAGAGAGAAACAATTTTTATTTAGATTTTCATGTGGCTTTCATTGCTTTGAGACTTCATTGTGTACATAGCGCTGGGATTTGAACTGGTTTATTCATACATGCCAGGCAAGCATCATAAGTGCCAAGCCATAGCTCCAGCCCCTACCTAACCCCTTTTTAATGCGTTGTTCTTGAACCCCAACTTTAAAAACTCTGTTATGATTTGTCAGAATTTAGTTACACATAACAAAAAAGACACACCTAAGGAAAAGGGGGAATTATAATGCTGGCAATTTTTGTCAGTTTGTTCTTTTGTTGAGTTGGGCATTTTGCATTATCCATAATGCAGATTTCCCCTGGCATGGGGAGTGTTATATACATGTTGGGTAGGTAAAACATAACCTCCACAACATTCCCTAAGATGCCATGATATGAGTGCTTACAGTGCTTACAGCACAGAAGAAAACATTTATCTGCGGAACTGTGCTGAGTTATTTTAATTTGTGGAAATTTCATGGGTTGTTCTACCATTGCTGTGATCCAATTACCTAAAGGGAAGAGTAAAAGCACTGACTTCAGAGGGTTGCTTGGAGGATTTGGAGGTGGTGTGTGCAAGCTACTTTGAACTGTGCCTGGTACATCCTTGCTTTTCATCAGTATGGTGCACTCTATTATTAACAAATGTACTAAGGAGATTTTTTTTTGGTAACTTTTATTATATTACTCATTCAATAACCTGTTCTACATATAATACACAGAGATTATCTACTTTAAATTCAAAAGTCAATCTTTAGTTATGTTTAAGTTTAGTAAAAATATCAATTAAGTTATAGTTGATTCATTTGTATGCCTTTTATTTTCAAAAATGCCCAATAAGGTAGGTGAAGATGTTTCCGAGTTTCAGTATGCGGTAGAATTGGTGTCCAGGGGCATTTTCTTCTAAAGAAGCTGACAGGCTCTCCCCCAAAAGGTCTGCTAGGGTGAAATGTATCACACTGTGAATTTATACAAGGTTTGGGTCCCATTCTACAGACTCAGAAATCTTTTAATAGCACACTGTGAGGAAATTAGTTTCTAAGGTTGCCATTCATTAACCAAATCCACAACGTTAATTCACAATGAGAAATAAAACCATAACAGGAAACAGAACTCTCAGAAAACTAGATATATACAGGAAAAGTAATTTTCATCAGGTTGGGTTTGAAGAATTAAAACAACAAAATGCTTTTAATATTTAAAGACATCTCCACAAATAACAGAGCTTTAAAAATGGAAACAACGGATTGATTCAGGGGATTTTACTACCTGGATCCTCAACAAACATCTGAGTGTAAGTCTTTCTGGATTTTCCTTGCCTTTCAAGTCTACTCTTGAAAGACATGCTCTCGCCTAGGATGCTCATTATTTTAGACTTCAAGTGAGACTTGGAGTTCCAGAACCCATTCTGCATTCCACGTCTTTTATCTGTTAAAATATACTTTGTGTAATATAAAAAGACTACCTGTGGAAGAGTACATTTCATTCCCTACTTCATGAAGATCTTTCCCCATTGTCCACAAACAACACATCCAAAGCATAACTGCCCACCATTGTATAAATAACAAACTAAGTGAACAGCAATTAGAACTGGAATTAATCCAGGTCTTCTTGACTCCTTGTCCTTTTTTGTATACTAGCACATTTGCCACAGACCTTTTCATTGACTGTAGTTCATTGCTCAGTGTCTCTCTATGCCACATATCACACAAAATTTTGTCATTTAACAACAACTCTTTTATCTGGAGGGAAATAGAGAAACATGAGGACATAATTTGGCAAAAGCATGAAATAAACTGAATGAATTAAGTGCCAAAAATATTCATAGACAGATACTTCACAGAGAGAAAATGTACTTTTAATAGCAATGCATGGTGACAGATAATAATCCCTAGATAGTCACCTTCATATCATTACTCCTTGCTACTCTCCTTACTTTGTCTCAAAGAGCTTTTTTTTTTGCCAGCAGGCCTTCTTGTCTGCTATAACAGAAGCTTTGCATTGTGGTGAGCCAGGTGGTTGCACTAAGATAATGCAGTCCAGGCTCATACGACAATAGCAGAATCAAGCATGATTGAAAATTATGGACAGTCCAATTTGTCAGCGCTCAGTATGATAGTCCCAGACTGGTGCTTAAGCAGCAGGACTGACTTAATCAAATTCTACATCTCGTAGGGCAGAATTTGCTGAATAAAATCAACAAAGTTTGTGTCCCAACTAATTTTACCACAATCACTTAGACTTTAAAGTCTGTCATTTGAACACATGATCTATAGGGTAAAAGGCAAAGGAAAGTTCTCTATGACCAATGAATCAGGATTTGGAATATAGGAAATTCCTGATGATGGCCTACCCTTAGGCTTTTATGCAAGACAGGCTATTCCTCCACACTTTATAACAAAAACATCTTCATCTCAAATCAATCAATAACAAGGAATTTACAAATACACAGGGTACTTCATTCTTTTTAAAAATATGATTGGTGGTCTGGAGCAGTGGCTCAGCAGTTACAGTGCTTGCCTCACATGCACAAAGATACAGGTTGGAACCCCAGCACCACATACACAACAAAGTGTTGGAGCAACAAAAACCAAATAAAAAAAAAAACTAAATAAAATTGATTCTGTCTCTCTCTCTCTCTCTCTCTCTTTCTCTCTCTCTCTCTCTCTTTAACTGTCCCTCTGTCTCTTTATAAAAATGCAACTGGTGTAATTTTTTATGTTAAGGTAAGTACCATTTAGAATAACCAAACACTGCATTCATGTGTTCTGTGTGATAGTTGCTTGAATATTCTGAAATAATTAGGGCATCATAATATGGATTACCTTCTTCAGGAATGTCTCTAACCACACCTCATGTGACATGATGATAAATATTTCTTTCCCTGTATGCATTCTAGTTTATCAAAAACTTTTCTTAAAATATGTTTGCTGTAGTTAAATACATTATTCCATATAACATCTATTTCATGTTTTGGATGGGAGAATCGTGATGAATACCGTAGGTCTATATATAATGCAGGATTTTTTTTTTTTTTTTTGCTATTCTGAGTATAGAGTCAAATCACTCTCCAAAATAATTAGTTGAGTGCTTACTCTGTTTCAGGTAGCACCTAGAATAGTTTTGTAATTTAGGTACTAGGTTTAAATCCATTGTACAGACTAAAACCACAAGAAAATTTAAAGACCACTGAAGTTAAACCTGCTATTAAGTGATAGAAATAAATTTGAATTTAGAAAGTCAGTTACTAGAGACCCTGCAATTAACAATTACTCTAACCACTGGTAATCAAAGGGTAGATTCTGAATCGTCATCACCACTGAGGAACTTGGTGGAAATGTGAATTGTCAGGCCTCACTTCAGATATACTGCATCAGGAACTATGGGTATAGGTTGCAACAAACCATATTTCAGCAAGCCTAGCCTATCAGGTAATGTTGGCAAACATTAAAGTTTGAGAACCATTTCTTACACTACACCCATCCAGGTTTCTAAAAATACCAGGCGTATATAATGTTTGTTCAAGATGACTCAGAACAAGGCTTCAGAAAAATGATAGGTAATGTTCTTGTATGCTTAAACCACAGAGGGTCAGAAAGTCACACACAGCAGTGCTGACTACAGATAAAAGAAAACACGTCACCTGCTATGACAACAGCACTTATTCCAAAGTAATGTGTCAATGTAAAGAAATTCTTCAGTGTGTTTAACATTCATGATCTCTGAAAAAACTATCTGGGCTTTGAACAAAAGTGGAAGATTGAGCCACTACCATCCCTCAGTCACTGGGGATGCCAAAGCTAAGATAGTTTGTCTGTTTCTTGAGAGTGAACAGATTTATCTTTCAGTAACTGTTTTCTCAACTATTGTGAATACCCAGTCTATAATTCCATCACTGAATTTGTAACTCCAAACGCTCATGAGTGTAAAGGCTTTACTTGTCCTACTCTAGTGGAGATGATAAAAATCTGTGCATTTTCTTGAATTTCTTAAAGAAATATCTTCTAGAATGAAGTCAAGGTCATTAAAATCTCCTGTGTAGAGGTCTCTGTGGTACTTCTAAGAAGCTATTGCTGAGTCAATCACCATGATTAGGGATTATAGTTATTTTTATCCTTTATATAAAATTACATAGCACAGTTATCAGTCGCTAATACAGCAGTCAGAACCATCAGCAGCTGATGACAGTTTATAGTTGCCATAGGTACAGAATTAGTCAAAATACATCTAAGTACACTAATTGGCCTTATAATTTAATAAGACGAACTCATCAGGATTTACATGTACCTGCCAAACTGCTGCTTGCAGCAAGAGTAAAAGTCAACCATGAATGCCTGCTATCATATTTTTCATGTTAATTGTTTGTTGAAAATTACTTAATCCAAACATATCTCCAGGAAGGGTGTTATATTTTGCTATTTTAATGATGGGAAAAAAACATGAAGAATCAGAGATCTTTACACATAAAAGATAAAATAACATTCATCCCAATTATTCCTTCTTATTCTCCCAAATGTGAATGGTGATGTGGCAGCTGTGGTTAATAAAAAGAACACTTCATTTTGGAATCAGAAGACATAGGTTGTTTGCAACACACCATCTGCATGACCTTGAGCAACTCACCCCAACAGCTCTGGGATTCATTGCTTTCTACAGAAATGGCAAGGCTAATGCTTTCCCTCTTTACCAAACAGGATGTATACCAGGATCCATTGAAATTTGTAAGGAAAATCTTATATAAAGTGTAGAGCTCTGGTGAAGTAAATAGATAAAGATTATTTTACTGAAACTACTTATTTACTTCTATTCCTATAGACTCCTTTTCATTCTCCTTTAAATACTAAGCAGATATTTGTTGAACTTTTGTTTTTCTTGATACATCATGTTCTTTTTGATGTCAAGAAAATAAAAAGAGGGGCTGGAGCGGTGGCTCAGTGGTTTCGGCGCTTGCCTGGCAAGCACAAGGACCCGGGTTCAAACCCCAGCACCATGTACACAACTGAGTGTTGGAGCAACCAAGGCCATGTGAAAAAGTAAATAAAAAAGTTGTTTCTCTCTTTCTCTGTCTCTCTCACTGTCCCTCTCTCTTTAAAAAAAAAAAAAAGAAAGAAAATAAAAAGAATAATCAGATGGCCAAAAATAATAATACATTTGATTTATGTAGTGGTTATATGTTAACTTACAGATAAGGAAATGGAAAATTAATTCCCCACCAAGGAATGTATATGAGCAGGTTTAAGGAAGAGAGACTAAGTCTTTGCTAGGAATAGATTCAATGATCCAAAGATTAAAAAAATAAAACACATCGCTGATAAAAATTTGCAAGTGGGTGTCAGGTTGCATGGGCCAAAGTATGCTTTGTGATTAAGACATACTGATAAAGAATTAAAAGTGCAAAAAATTCAATTTCTTCTTACAGAAATTGTATTTTATCTATGTGTTTATACAAAATATAATAAGACTAGTGAGGGTAAAGATAAATTTCTTATCATCCCCTGTTGTCTCAATCACTAGACCTTGCACTTAACTGAATTTCTACAAAAGCAATATAAAAAAATAAAAGTAAACCTCCAATTTGAATGGATTCTTATCTGGCTGATATATATCTCTATGCATCTGTCTTCTTGCAGAAGTCCTTTTAAGCCACAGTTAGATTAAATAAGAAAGAAAATGATGAAATATACTTCTTTCAAAAGCATCACAGAACTCCAATCTTTATATTCTCAAATCATACAATCTCATTTTCACTTCACACACACACACACACACACACACACACTAACCTTTTCTTTTGTGACATTGCTGTTTTCATTATCTAAAATTCTTTTATTGAATATCAACTAAGTAAATGGAAAAAGTACTTCCAATAAAGAAAATGTAACTCTCCTTAGGGAGCTGACAACATAATAGAATGTTGTTTGTATTAAAAGTGCAATTCTAGCTGAGGTTTTATTTTTAAATACCTAATAATCCAAATTATCACAAAGTTGAATTTACTCCCTGGTGGTATATTAGAAAGCTGTATTCACAAGGGCAATAAGTAAGTTACTATTAGTTAAGTTTCCACTCAGCATAGGGCCAAATATCTGTTTCTAATTGAGTTAATTAATATTTTCTTGTGGCAAGAAACATAATTTGAATATTTGCAAATTAAAAAGGTAAACCAGGTTGGTTGTGCTATTTTAAAGAGGATTATAATTTATAAAACCACATCATTTGACTAACAATCCATTCTTAGAGATAAATTTATTATATAATAATTTTGTATTGCAGTAGTTATAAATTCAAGTTCATATTTTCTAGGAGAAACAATAGAGCATTAAGGCAATGTTGGTTGGATATATATAATTTTTTATTTGTGGGGGGGCAGGAGGAGTCATGCATGAGTCTGCATAGCCAGATGAAAGTACATCAAGAAATAACAGAGAAGGCAGAATTGACTGAAGAGAAGAGACCTTATAATGAGGAGTTAAGCTTCACAATTAGGAAGTACTTTTGGTTCCTACTACCATTTGCTTTTTTATTCCTTTGCCAGAAATAATTATTTCAGGCCCCTAACTTTCAGAAAAAAATTGAATCTCACTTGAGTGTCAATGGTAATGGTACAAAATATGTCACTGAGGTATGTCTTCTAAAATGTTAGCTGCTTCCAACATCTATATGCAATTTCCTCTTATCATGCCATGTTCAGGCTGCTCAAGAATTCTATTTAATAAAGAACTAGGACTTCCTCAATATTAAGGACATCATAAAATATAATATAATGATTAAGACCCTATGTTTAGAAACACATAGTACTAGGTTTACATTTGTTAAGCCTCTTACTAGCACTGTGAACTTTAAGAAACTAGTTAATTTGAATTGCTTCTTTAAAATTTATCAATCCCAAGTGAGGTTCATTTGAATACTACCTAAGAAATAGGCCTTTAGGAGTACATTTCAGGAAGGAAGAAATAGTCAGCAATATCTAATTCTCATAAGACACTGAGAATATTGGAGATAACATTGAACTTCCAAGTTACCACTTCAGAGAAAGCAATATTAAAAAAAAAATAACTAGAGTGGGGTAGATTTAGGAGGACCCTACATGTGACTTATTGGCTGTGGTGAGCCTCAAAGTCTCAGAAACAGAAGGACGGACCCAAGGGCCTACAAGTTTCAACTAGAGATAGAATTCACTCATAACCTCAGGTCTAGACCCTGAAATATACAGTTTTTGAAAAAATAAAAATGTTCATTTTAAATGGCTACAGTGGAATTATTACCCTCAAAAAGAACCAGGATTCAGGTAAGACAAGGAGAGAAAGAACTTCAAAGAAGGAAGTCAACAGATATGAGAGCTTATTGAAGAAATGAAGTTTCACAGGGAAGTTCAGAAGGAAGAGAAGAGAACAATAGGAATCTGGGCTACTACAAGACTTCTGACTCACCTAATCTTTCTTTAAGTCACATTTGGGCATGTTCATAACAAATCAATATGCTTGTCTGTGAAAAAGAGTTCTTTCTGACCATTATCTTCAGCATTTAGTCACTGGATAAATAAAAAATACATTTTAAAAAAAGCAGAGTCCCACTGCTTATTCTTCTAAGTGCCTCAACTGTGAAGCATAAAATGTTCCTCTACTCCCAGAAAGCATCTGAATTGCCCTGATATTTTTAAGATTAAGTACTTATCTGCAGAGGAAATATTAGAGATGTTTTTCTACTTAGGATGGGGTTACATCAGGATAAGCTTATCCAAATTTGAAAATATTTTAAGTTGAAAATACATTTAATACACCTAACCTACTAAACTTTACAGCTTAGCAATATTATACATGGTAGGGTATGGTTGGGTTACCCTGACAATCACCTGGATGACAGGAACTGGGAAACTGCTGCTGCCAAGCATGAGGGAGTGTTGTATCACATATCACTAGCCCAAGAAAATGTCAAAATTCATACTGAACTTCTGTCACTTTCAAGTCATGATGAGTCATCATTACAGGTCTTGAATTGTCTGCATATTTTTGTCATTTAAGGCAGTATTTATCAAAGCCCTGAGTTGAATCCTCAACACCAAAAAATTTTTTAAATAAAGTTGCCGAGCAAATATTTAATTTTAAGATGATGCTGTTACAAAATGTTTGTGAAAAAATGAAAGTAATGTTAATGCAAATAACTATAATATGCAAATCAATATTAAAATGTATAAAATAATATTTTATTATAATCAGAAACATTCAGATACTATCAGAATCCATCTAGTTTTGAACTTGTATTTAATTTTCTTTTTTAAAACATTCAAATGATGGAGACACTAAGAAATGTCATGGGCCAAAAAGGTAGGCAAGATCATGAGCTGTAGAACAAAATTTTATGCATAATAGGAAATTAAATAAATATTACAAATAAACTAAATACATTTTAGAAACTGAATATTTTTAAATATCTAAAGTTGTAAATCCCAAGAAGTTGATCATAAGTTGTAAGTATTTAAATGGTTAATAATTCAGTTCTGAAATTATACAATAATTTCATTATCAGTATACTCAGCAAAAATTTTTAAGAAATCATTTTAAAAAAGTTAAAATTCTGTACATTTCAAAGGGAAACATAAAATAACAATAAATTTTATAAAATAAGAAGAGAAGATTAGTGTTCCTGATTATATTTATTATCTATCCAGTACTAAGCAGTGCTCTATGCTAGACTTTGGTAAACTACTGCTCAACTAAATCCAGTTCAAAGTCTGTTTTTGTGTTTATTGACTAGGTTTTTGCATTTTTAAAGGGTTGTAAAACAAGAAGAAGGGGCTGGAGCAGTGGCTTGATGGTTGCGGCACTTGTCTGGCATGCACAAGAATGCGAGTTCAAACTCCAGCACCACATACACAATGAAGTGTTGGAGCAACAAAGGTCATATGAAAAATTAAGTAAATTGATTATCTCTTTCTCTCTCCCTCATTGTCCCTCTCTCTTTAAAGAAAAAGAAACAAGAAGAAGAATAAGAAAGACAGGAAGATTAAGAAAAAGAGAAAGTGGAAAAAAGAAGGAAGAATATGTAACACAACCACATGTGGACTTTGAAATATAAATATTTAATATCTGGCTTTTCTGGGAAAAAATGTGCCTACCCATGTTTTAAAAATTCAATTAAAAGATGATTTGGGTTTACAGAAATACTGGGAAATAAAAAAATTCTATCAGATTTTTATCCATGTTGATAGTCTTTGCATAAATAATGCTACATATTTTTTCAATACCTGAAGGGACTTGGACTTCATCCTAAAGAGTAATGTATATAGAAGTGATTGTATACATTTTACTCTTTGTAAAAATGAAAAAAATTATTATATTAGCTTCTAATGAACCTGAAGTTGATGGGTAAGATATGGGCAACTTGGAAGGAGGATTGGGGAAAAAATACAAAAGCAATAAAGTAACTACAAGGATTTGTGATTAGAGATAATAATCCATAAAGAATCATAGTCTACAAGAGAAAGAGCATTAGCTGGCAATTAGGAGCTTAAAAGTTCTAAAATCAAGTTGGCTGCTTTGATTTGGGTAAAATGATATATTTATTGTAGTATTATTATTCCTAGCAAAAACAGGAGGCTTAACCTAATTTCTTTACTTCCCTTCTGTCACTAATATTCTTCCAGTAACCAAAAGACTTCCCAATAAGACATCATTTCTTCAACCTTGATTACTCTGTTCTTTCCATTTGAAATGAAGAGGCCAAGTCCAGCCTGAAAAAAAATACTAATATACTAATTACAGCTAGTTTCCTCACTCCCCCTAAAATACTTGAGAACAAATCTTATGATTTACCACAAATTTATCCTGCCAAATCACTGTCTCAAAAACCTCCGTTCATGTTCATACATCTGGCCTCTCTTCACACCCAGTACTCTACTTTACTAGTTCCCTTCCCACCCTTGCACAGGGCCTAGACAACTCATGGTCTTCATCAAAGAAACTTTTTCTCACCTTCCTGTTCAGATCAAAACCCATCTGAATTTCCCTGGGGGTGCTACTTCCCACGAGGTTATTCCATGTGATGTGATGGCTCCATTTTGTTTTTGTTTCATGGTTTCTTCTAAACTCTATTCATTAAAAGCCCTAATGATAGCTGACATTCCCATTTTACAGAACATTTTTCCTCTTCCTTCCTCAAAAGACAGAAAAAAAGTTTGTTTTTTTTTTTCACTTATACTACCCTCCATACTCCTTCTGCAGTGACTGGTAGACCCCTTGACCACACCCCCTGGCTCACTGAAAGAACAAGCACATGGATCACCACCATTCTTCCCATAACTATTTCTTTCCTCATTTCAATGATGTCAAAATCTAAAAGAAGAATCTGGCCAACATCCTGTCCCGTGCATTGCCTAATTTGACAGAAACTTCCAAAAATTTTTCCTTTGGTCCTAATTCAGTCCTAAAATGTCCTCCTCTTTATCAGTAATGAATATTGGGCATTATCAGTAACTTATTTAGAAAAAAATCCCCATTTCAGACATGTGAATTATCTAATAATGACTCTTCTATTTTCAGTTATGATTAAAACACATATCCCCAAAGTTTTACTGTTAGACTTTTCTTGGCACATGCCAAGAATGACCCTTTCTTTTACTGTCCATAGCTCTCACCTGTTCTTACATTACTTTTTGAGCCACTCAGATTTTATGCCCTAATGCCTACTACAATTACTCCCTAACATACAGCTTGCGCACTTTTTTCCTTTCTGCACTCCCATCATTTTTACGAGCAAGAGTCCAACACTGGTTAAGCCCAGTTCTCGCTCTACTTTGTGCCATCACTCATGTAGTTAAATGTAATTGGAAAAAACAAGAAATCACACTTACTGATTTTAATACAAAATTAAACCCAAAACTGAGTAAACAACGCACACTACTTGGCCACCTTGTGTTCATTTCCCTGACTGAGTTGTCTGTCTTTTCTCCATCATTACATAGCATCTTTCTTCACAAACCCTCCACATCACCCTGTCTCTCTTCTCTTGACCTACTGATTTCTTTTTGTATACTTCCCTTGTATCTTCACTTATATTCTTTCTTTTTCCTTGAAATAATGTTGAGTAAACTTTCCTTGCTCCTATCTTAATCCAATATGATTTTTATAATTATTATCGCTTATATAGTTATGAATAGTAGTTGGGCTCATTATACCTGCATCATACATGAAAGGAATTTGATTTCAATTCCCAATCCCCTCGTTGCTCCTCCCCTTCTCTCTCCACTTTATTTCCTCTCCTCCTTTACTGGTCTTCTTTATGCACTTTTATTTATTTGATTGGTTCTTTCTGCATATACTTAAAAGTGAACGTCCCTTTGGTACATTTATATATACATATAACATGATTTTGTTAAATTTGATACATATTTCTTCCCCTTTTCCATCCTTCCTCCCTCCCTCCATCTCACTGTCTATTTTTAGCTTTATCCCTTCCCAACTAAACAAAGAATTTTCTCTTATAATATTTCCCCTATTATTAACTTTTTCAATTCCTGCTAAAATACTGTGATCAAATATCCCCATTTAAAAAAAAACACTCAGTATCATAATTTTGCCACAGTTGCTATTGAATCCTGAATTTATTAGTGTTAATAAAAAATTAACAAAAGAAAACAAAACTATTTAATCCAGCAGTTCCAACAGCCTAAATTAGTCCCAGTTGCTTAACTCACCCCAGTTAGACTTTTACCAACCCCTTCCTATAGATTCAGATTTTATTGAGAACACTAGTGGCCTCTGGCAATCATTTTACACAGTTAATCACTCCTCCTCCTTATAATATTTTATACTCTTCTATGGTTTTCCACCTCAAACACTGCCTTCTCCTTTCCATTCTTCTGTGCTAACTCCTCCTGCCCTTAGGATCTTTAAATGTCAGAATATGCTAGTGTTCATTCAGTACATTCTCTCCCTCCTCTCACTCCCAGTATATCTCCTCAAAGCTCACATCTAAAAATAGCATTTCAATACATATTTGATGAATGAATGAGTGAACAAATGTGAAACCTTGCCAGAATTAATCAGAATCACTTGTATGGCTGTGCCATAGTTTATGATTCTAGGCAAAAAAGATTACTTATAAGATGTTCTGGTAGAATAATTCAGAAATAGAAATTAAAAACCCAGGAGTCAAATGATCATAATACATATTATCTTTATGCGCATGCTTTAAATCATCTCTACTAATGTATGAAAATGTCTACCTGACATCTGCATGTAGAATTGTAACCAGACATCTCCAATTTCCCAAGCTTAAAATAGAATTCTTCATTCCTTCACCATATCATATTTAACAACAGAACAACCTGCCTCACCAACACTCTTCTACACTATAATAAACGGTACCCACCATTTAATCAGGCCAAATACCTAAGAAATATGTGTTTATTTCTCTTTCTTCCTCAATCACGTAGTTTGGTTAACTCACCCTGCAAAATAGATGCCCCATCCAAGCACTTCTTACTACTTCTATAGCTTCTATGTGACAACTTCTCACCTCAGTCTAAGATATTTTCATTTATCTTTTGGACAATTTAGGTTGACCAGTCTTCCAGCTAAAACTTACCTTCCTATGAGCTCCTATTTAGACAGTCACAAAGATGTTTCAATTATGGAGACCACATCACTTCCCTGTTCAAAATCTCCAAAGTCTTCCCATCACATGCAAAATATTCAAAATTCTTACCAAGTTAGACAAAGCTGTGCTTGCTCCTCATTCTGTCTACTTTTTTTTCTGTATAGTATAATACATACATAGTCATTTCAGATACATTGGCTTTTTCACTGTGTCTCAAACACACTGAGCTTACTTTGACCTTGAGCTTTGTTTACACTTCTTCTTCTGTCTGGTACTGTATTTCCTCCTTCATATCTAATATTGCTCTTCAGAGAAGCAGTCCAAAATTAGCCTATCTAAATGCATGCATTTGGTTGCTGTCTTTACTTCTGTTACCCTGCTTCATATCATCTGCATGGATCACATTTATTCTTTAGGTTGCTACTTATATCAAAATTGGCCTTGTAGTTTATTACTTCTTTTCCACTGGAATGTAAATTCAATGAAGAGAAGAACTTGTTCACAGCTGTATCTCCAGTGTCTAAATTAGTTCCTGGCAAGGAGGATATTTCCAATTAATACTATTGAAAGGAACACTGACACAAACTTGGGGTTTACAGCTAGAGTTCCAGGTAGACTTTAAAACATAGCTTGCCTAATCTTTAAATCTGAATAACTTAAGTTCACAACTTATGGATAGATCTCAGAATATTGATTGATCTCAAATCAATCTTGATTCACTCCTGATAATATGGACAATTAATTCAGAGATTGCTATATATAATATATGGATGAATGTTTATTCTAGCTACTGAGTTTTTTATATAGGGATACCTTATTGGGCAATAAATCAGTAACTTTCAAACACTATTAGCCCAATTCCAACACAAAAATATATTTTGCAATTATGACACAATCATTTATGCTTGCATTTTCATAATCACACATAACTGAACAGAAAATTTACCAAACATTTCCTATTCTTTTCATGTGTGATATACTTCCACACCTCTACTGTATTTTATTCTATCAGACTCTATCATAGTTTCTTTATATTTCATTTAAAAGTTATCATCCACCAAATAAATTGATTTTATAATTCATAAATGCTTTTAAAACCATAGTTTACAAAGCACCATAGTTGGTTATAGGGGAGTTTAAAGGAAAAACAAACAAATAAACAAGAAAAAATGATGACACAATTACAAGAAAATAAGTCCCTAAACCCAAAGAAAGAATTCTAAAGATGGGAACTTGGCCACACTTCACGACCATTTTTAATTTTTTAAGCACATAAAAACAATGATGTTACCATGTATTTTTGTGGTTATCTAAAGCTTAAAACTACTCAATTTGTTTGGTAAATTTAAAACAAGTTCAGGTCAAGAAATCACACAATCTGTTTCTAGCTCATTGTTTTCTATGTAATTGCCTCTATAAGGAAAATATTTTACATTTTTCATTTACTCTAGTTTCTATAAAGCAAAGGGATGGAAGTGATTTTAAATGGCAAAAGTGCTGTAGAGCAAGGACAAAGTGTAGGCTTGATGACTGGACAAAGCCACCTCCAATTCATTCAGAGTGGGACGCACTCTGCAGAAACATTTGCACAGTTCTAAGAAATGTCAATGTGAAATCTGCAGGCCTTGAAAATAGAATTGCAGAAGTCGAAACAACCATCATCTAGATTTGCCTGGAGCCTCAATTGAAAACAAAATCTTATGATAAAAATTACTCAAAAATATAAAAGTATATCCTCACAAGGTAGAGAATCATTAGATATAGGACAAACAAAATGTTCATTTTGGAATGAGCTGTCAGAGGAAAGATTGCATGTCAGAAGAAATATATAAATTTTTAAAAATAAATTCATTGTTATATTATGAATTGTTTCATGAAGTTTACTATGTAATAACAACTCACAAGTTTTTCTTTTCTCTTTACTTATACACTGTAGATTGAACCCAGGGTTGCTTTACCTCTGAGCTACATCCCCAATCCATTTCCAGGCTGTACTCAAACTTATGATCCTTCCTCCTTGGTCTCCCAAGTTCCTGGGATTACAGATGTGAAAAACTATACCTGACACACAACTCAGGGGAGTTTTTAGAAAGTTTTTAAATATGAAATTTTCAGAGATTACAGTTTTATAATTTTTCTTATTATTTTTGCCTTTCAAAACACTGAAAAGCAATATACAAATCAAAACAGTAGAATAATAATATATGTATACCTAAATAACAAAATAGAACAAACGTCATTTAATAAGTCTACAAAACAGTCATACATACACACTTTAATTATGCTTTCTTCTAAAGTTCTCCAATAAGATATAATTCACAAGTACTATATGTTTATCTTATATTTTACATTCCAACTGTGTATCTGGGTTATATCAATGGAACAGATGTAGAAATTTGCTTTTCCATAAGATTCCTTCTAGAAAAAATCAGGCAGGATGAAATATCAAGGAGAATCATCAAGTGTATTGGGAATTACATTTATTACTGTCTTTGGTACAGTACCTTCGTTATAGTAACATATCTGTTCTTCCTGCCCTTAATTCATTTCCCCATGATGGAAGTGACTTATGCAATCTATCTTGTCCTTTCTTTTACTTGGGATGGTCCCGTTTTAGGCAGTACTTACCATTTCATGCTGTCATGGCTATGTCTAGAAGCTCTATACCTAGAGAGAATGAGGAAGACTTGTCATTTTCCAAGACCCCCAAAACCGAATGGACAAATTCCTATGTTACTATGGCTATGTCTTAGGAATCCTATTAATTCTAAATACATAAGGATAATCTTTCAACTCTAGCTTTTATTTGGTTATTTTCTGATTTCTTATGCCTAGTGGGCCCCAATATAGGTGAGAAATATGAGTGTTAAATCTATGCATTTCATGCATAGGCTTGAATCTTTAGTATTAGAGTGAAATTGGGATCAAAATTGCCTACAGAGATGCATTTACTGGGGATAGGATTGAACACTGTAGACTACCACCTGGGCACTTGGCATTTGAACTTGCAGTCAAATGGCTATTTCACATAGCAGACATGAATGTTTTCCCAAGCACAACTTGGTTTCATACTACTAACTCTAGAATGAATCTTGAAATTCATGAGCAGAGCTTTACCAAAAGAGAACAGCTTTAGAATGATTACAGTAAAAAGGAATAAACATTTGATCCCACTGAAAAAGAGACAATGAAACTACTTGCACATTTTTTTTTAAATATTTCAGTCCAGGTAGGTAACTAGAAAGGTAACAGTTTAGAACTATTTACATGATGGACTCTACATTGGACTTCTATTTTATTTTCCTGTCTGTTCAATTGAACGGTAATAATAAAAGGGTGGGCTTGAGGCAAGTAAATTAAACTATATATGCATTTAAAAAGTGTATCTGACAAATTGGAATTACTTAGTAAGTGGTAGCTATTACTATTTTATTTATGCTAGAGAAGAATAGTGAGGTTCTAGCTTAAAATTGTTCATGCTAAGCAAAATTATAGAGCTCTAGAATTATGTAAAAACTGCTGCCATGTTTTTAAATAATGCTCAGAATTATCCTTGGATAGATAAAAACATAGGAAGGCAAAATTTCAATTCAAGGATATGTCTTGAAAATGGTCTTAAATTTGCTTTCAGTTTCCTTATTCTGTAAGTTCTGTCCATAGTCTCAGATTTCAGGGATCTAAACTATGTATTCATCCAAAAAATAGCAGTGCTCATCTTAATAAAATAGAAAACAATAGGAGTTATTGGGTTCTAGTTAGTCTGTAGATATTTTTAAGAGAATATCACTCTCATAGTAAAAAATATTAAACCTAGAGAAAATAAAAACACATACATTTTTACATAACAAGTAAATGATGGAAAATAAAAATAAGCCTTGATACACTGGAGTCCAGAAGAAAAGGTCCCTCCGTAGACAAAGAGAATGCCAGGGGGGCACTCTACCTGTGGGGGTACGTGCATGTCTGAGAGTGGGTAGCAAGAATACAAAATCAATTCAGTCTTGAGAAGACAGTGTAGGGCAGCAGGATGGGTTGGAAACTAGAATAAATAAAAACAGAAAAATAAAACATTCAGCCATAAAGTCAGTGTCAGTCTGTCTGTCTCTTTGTCTCTCACAGACACATTCAGGAGCTCAAATTATGACAAGACGGCAGCAGTAAAAAAACAAATGTTAGATAGAAAGAAAAGATGGCATAAACATTTCCACAATCGTTGAATCCAGGAGCCCTTTCAAAAATGAAAACTAAAAGTGGACTAAAAATAGTTGAAACACTAGCCACAGAGCAACCTAAACTCTCACAAATTTTAAAATGCAAAGGTTTGGAGAATAGAAATACATCTAATCATAGCCAAATTCTATTTAATTAAACTTTAACGTAAGACATGTTATTCCTCACTGTAAACAGGAGGTCATATGCAGAACAAGGAAACTATATTCTGTGGAGAAATACCAACATATGACAAAAGAACTGAACTTGATCTCACCACTGTTTTACGTACAATCTAAGACATATTTTTTAAAAACTTAAGTGCTATACAAAGTTGGACATAATTTAGAGTAAAAATATTCCATAGATCAGAATAATATGACAAAATTCATGAATATGGCAGACAAAAGCTTTAGAAACCAAAATTTATAAAGAATTTAAAGAAAATAGAATTTGAAAGGGTGAGGAAATGGCTTATTTCACAATGGAAATGAAGCATCTAATAAGAACCAAAAAAACCTAGAAATAAAAATGTAACATATTAATAAAACTCCATTGGATTCATTTCAATGAATTAGATATGGCATAAGCAAGGAAAATTATTTTGACAAGTCAATAGAAATTATTCTAACCTAATCATAGAGGAAAATAAGATTAAAAAAAAAGAACATTTGCAACCTTGTGTAATTATCATCTAACATTTGTATATTTTAATTCTTGAATGGCAGGAATGATATTTTTGTTTGCAGAAAATATGTTTTGAAAAAATAAAGCTGCTATCAATCTGAAAAGAAAAAAATATCAAACTGCTTTAACTGAGAAGCATAAATAACCCTTGAAAGGATAAATAAAAATAAAACATGCTGAGGCACATCACACAACTAAAAATAAAAGTTAAACATTTTAAAACAGCAAAGTACAAGACAGCATGTACAATAGAACAAGAAAAATTATGGCTGTCTCTTTCAAAAATAATCAAGTCAACAGAAAGTGGAACTAAATCATTAATATGCTAAGTAGAAATACCAAAAAACAAAAATCAAAACTGAAAAAATTCTATCAGAGTAAAACTATATATTCAATAAGATTTTTCTCACAAAAATAAAGATCAAGGAAAACTGAGTGAGGGAGATGGAACCAGCAGAGCAATGCTATGAACTCAAAAAGTAATCATTGCACCTGAAAATTCACAGCTAACAAAAGAGTGCCAAAGATGGTGATTCATGGATATTATATACACACATAAAAAAATAACTATAACCTTGTAGGTATGGTGCACAACTGTCTGTAATCCCAGACTAAGACAGGAAAATCAAAAGTTCAAGGCCAGTCTGGACAACTTAGTAAGATCCTGTCTCAAAATAAAAATGAAAAGTGCTGGGGATATAGCTCAACGGTAAAGTGCCCCAGGTTCAATCCCCAGTACAGGCAGCAGTGAATGGGGAGGGGAAACTATGTCCTTCCACTTCATAAAGTTTTATAAGCACTATATTTAAATACTGTATTTAAAGCTAAAATAATAGCAAAGGTTGTGGGGTTTATAATACAGAAGTAAAAACAGGATACTAAGTAGCATAATAGGAAAATTACTATTGTAAGTCATCATTTAATGTAAATGATAAAAATAAAATAGACTGAGATATGTATCCACACCAATAATCCTAAAGAAATTATTTAAAAAACAAGAATATATATCAGGAAACCAATTTGACATAAAATGTTAAAAATAGAAAAAAGGAAAGAAATCTTGATTAAGCCAAAAGAAAGTAGAAGAGAAGAAACAAATGGAAAAATATTTGATAATACAAAACAAAGTTGCAAAATTTTATTCAACCTTAACAATTATATTTAATATAAACGAGTTAAGCACTTTAAAGGATTAGATTTCTAGATTAGAATAAAAAGGAAGATCCACTGACAAATTGCTTATAAAATATTAAATAATCAATATATTCCTGTCAACTTTTATCTGTGCTTTTGCATATAAGAAACTATATATGTGTGTATATATATGTGCAAAACGCATTATATATACATACATTCTAAAGGCATTACAATCTAAAGTTCTGAATATATATATACACACATATATAGCCTTTAGCGTATACATATATGTATATACATATATATATACTTGCACACACAGACTCCCACACATCATACACACACAAATAATGTGCCTTTATGTGAAAATGTATAGATGACAGATAAAAGTCACAAAGTCACATACACATATCAGAAAAAGATTCTAATGTAGAAAATATTGAAAGTGGATATGGAGAAATTTCCAAAAGATAAAAAATTCAATACTAAAGTCCTAAATATATACTATCAAAGCAAAATTATATATACATATATATATGAATTATTTGGATAATATCTCATGATTTGGATAATATCTCAATCTAACTGTCTTTTATTGAACTCTATAATGATAGTGTAGAGTATACTTATCAATCTATGGCACATTCACAGAGAAGAAACACCAGGTGTTAGTTTTCTGTTGCTATGACAAAATACCTAAGAAAAACGATTTAAAGGGAGAAAGGCTCATGTTGGTTCATGGTTTTAGTGCATCGTCACATAGCCCCATTTGCTCTTACCTTGTGGTGAGGCAGAACATGACATGGAGTGCATGGCAGAACAAAGCTGCTCTTTGCCAGGGAGCCAAAAGGGAGCAAGCCATGAAAGGGCTAGTGACAGCAGCTACCCTACTAGAGTAGATCACCAGAAACCTAATTCCTCCAACTAGGCCCCACCTCCTACAATTCTCACACTTCCCCATAGTCCATTCAATTAAGAACCCATCTATAGATTAATCTATTGATGAGATCAGAACTCATGATGCAATTACTTCCCAGAAGACCCATATGTGACCATTGTTGTAATCAGTATCAAGCCTTCAAACCATAAGCCCTTGGGAAAAATTATATCCAAACTGTAATACCAGGTTGTAAAATGAATCTAATTAAGTGATAAAAAATGAAATCATATTGGATATGCTGTCTGCTCAAAACAGAGCTTAATTAGAAATCAAGAGCAAAATAATGACCCGAAAACACTCCCATTTTTAAAAGGTGACCACAATTCTCGAAGTAATCTGTTGATCAAAGAACTCAAAAGGGAAATAAGAAAATATTTCCAATTGGATGATAACAAAAACACACTAACAAAATTTTTGGAATTCTGGTAAAACTGCCCTTAAAGAGAACCTGATCACCTTAATTTTAGCTTATGATATTAGGAAGAAAACAAAGCTTTTACTTCAAAGCTGAAGAATGTTAAATACAAATTCAGTAAAATCAAGAAAAGGATTCTTTTTATTTGACACATAAGAATAGGCAAAGTTAACATATTGTGATTTAAATCAGAACCACTTACTTACATCAGACAGTTATGGGCTGGATGCCCAGGTGATGGATATAGTCTTTTTCAGGTATGGGTTACTCAAGCATATGTCTTTTTAAATTCATCAAAAGTTTACTTTTAAGAATGGTGCCTTTCATTTTATATAAGTTGTATCTCAATTAAAAATGTAAAAGTAATAAAGGCTCACTGTGAAGAAAATTTGTATGCCATTTCCTGAGGTATATTCATTAAAATTGCTGCAAATTCAAAGGCCCAATAGACTAATATTTGCTACAAATCCAAATGACACATAAGCTATTCAAACTTTTGTTAAAATATGTCCCTAAGATTCAAGTACACAAGAAATCAAGGAGAGACCTATTAAAAGAAGATGCAATGATTAGGCAGAAAAATAGAAAGACACTTATTATAATAAATGCTAGAAGCTTAGGGGGGCTAAAAATAGTAATTTTATGTTCAGTGTTCAGATTAGATAAGGAAAAGTGGAAATTGGAATTTTTAAAATTATATTTAAAAATGGAGATTTTGAGGTTGTTGCTGTTGTTTTACTTTATAAAGATGACTTGGGAAAAAATAACAGAATAAGTACAATCCATAAGAAAAAGGATTTGACAAACTAGATTTAACTAAAACTTAAAAATTTTTGTTCTAAAATTAAAAACAATATCAAAAAATAAAAGGAAAAATCACAGGCAAGGAGAAAATATTTGAAAAAAAATTTAACAAAGACTGTCATCAAGTATATACAAACACATAATTAGCCTGCGATAGTGGCACATGACTATAATCCCAGTGGCATGAGAGGCTGAGTAGGAGGGCCACAGGTTCTAAGCCAGCCTCAGCAACTTCAGAACTTCAGCAAGGCTCCAAGCAACACAATGAGAATCTGCCCTCCCCCAAAATATATATATATATATATGTATAACTGGGGATGTGGCTCAGTGATTAAGCACCCTTGGATTCAATCCTCAGTTCAAAAACAAAGCAAACAAACAAAAAACCCAAAAGAAAACACTCCTAATTCAATAAGAAGAAAACAAATATAACAATTTAAAAAATGAGTTAAAATCTTAAACATCTCCCTAAAGAAGATTCAGATAGAATATAAGGATATGAAAAGACGATTTACAGGGCTGGAGTGGTGGCGCAGTGGTTATGGGCACTTGCCTGGCATGTGCGAGGATGTGAGCTTATACCCCTGCACCATATACACAAAGAAATGTTGGAGCAACGAAAGCCACGTGAAAACCTATATAAAAGACTGATTCTCCCTTTCTCTCTTACTATCCCTTCTCTTTAATAAAAAAGATGATTTACACTGTATGTCATCAGGTAAATCTAAATTAAAACAAGGTAATAGATTTATAGACCTATAACACTGATATCACCAAATACTGGTGAGGAAATGGATGAATAGAAGCTTTGAAGGCAAAATTGTATAACCACTTTAAAAAACAGTTTTGCAACTTTTTACAAAATTAGGCACATTTTTACCATATCATCTAGCAATTGAGCTTCTTGATTTTTACCCAAAGGAACTGAAAATTTATGTCCACACACAAACCAGTGCATGGATATTTACAATTTCATTCACAATACTCAAAAGTTAAAAGCCAATCATTCAATAGGTAACTGGATAAACTCTGGGATATCTAGATAATGAAATGTTATTCAGCACATAATGAAAAATAGCTATTAAGTCATGAAAATACACAAAGGAAAATTAAATGCATGTTCCTGAGTAAAAGAATTCAATCTTAAAAGGCTACACAGTGTATGATTACAACTATACAACATTCAGGGAAATATAAAATTATGGAGACAGTAGAAGAACTGTGATTGCCAGGGGTTAATGGGGAGGGAGGGATTAATAGCTGTAGCACAGAGGATTTATAAAAAAGTGAAAGTACTCTGCATGATACCACAAATATGGACACATCATTGTTAGTTTATTCAAATCTAGAGTTAAAAGACCCTCACTTAAACCACAGACTCTACATAATAACTATGCATCAGTGTAGGTTAATCAACTATGACAAGTGCACCACTCTTATGGAAATTGTTGGGGAATGGTAGGGGTGTTAGTAAGGGGGTAGGGTATGCATGCACAAAGGGTACTTTGGAAATCTCTATACCTTCCACTCAAATTAGCTGTGAACCCAAAACTACTCTAAAAGAAATAAATGTGTTCATATTTTAGAAGAGTTTGGGAAGATCATCAAAATTCCCAAATATCACTGGATAAATTTTAAGTTGACCCAAAAATGGAAATTAGACATGTGATTTTTGCTTGCACCCTGGGAGAAGAGCCTGAGAAATTAAATAGTAAGAATGCAAATCAAAACAATATCTATGAAAGGAAGTCCTGGCAGACAAATAACAGTCCAGGCTGGGTTTTGCATTGGTGTGGAGAAAATCAATATGTTACATAGAATTATCCATCTCTGGGATTAGAAGAAAGTGAATGAGCAGTGGATGTTTCAGCAGACTCAGAACACATTGATTTGAAATCAGCGGGTGCACAGGCATCCTCATGAGATGTAATGGTGAAGTATAAGTAAAGGAAAAGGACAAAAATACATTTCCATTCACAACTCATATCAACTTCAAAAAGACAATGAAGAGAGGGACTGAAGTCAGAAGCATGTTCAATGAAATTGTGGAAAGACTAAAAACATCAAAGAAAAATCCTAAGGAAATATCACCCAAGAAAGTGGTAAGAAAGCAATGGCAGCCAGGTGCTCTGGCACATGCCTGTAATCCCAGCAACCCAGGAGGCTGAGGCAGGAGAGTCACAAGTTCAAAAACTGCCATAGCAATTTAGCAAGGCCCCTGTCTAAAAAAAGGGGGGGCCAGGGTGTGACTCAATGCTTAAGCATCCTTGGGTCCAATCTCTAGTATGAAAAGAAGGAAGGAAGGAAGGAAGGAAGAAAAGAAGGAAGGAAGGAAGGAAGGGGAAATGCAGCTTCAGTAATTGCTCAAGCTAATGTCACACTTGACACAGGTCATAGAGACATCATCTTCTAGAAGTTAAATCTCAAAGACTCAATAATCCCATAGCTAGAAGCAAAGACATTGCAATGAGAACTCAGTCGCAAGAACTCAATTGCAAGAGGTCAACTATGATTTGAATACCATTCTGTGAAAGATGAGAAAGTATGTAATTAGTGGACTTTTTTCCCTAGACATACAAAATGTATGAAATAACGAAGAGGTTTTCAATTGAGTGCTCATTGCAAGGATGGTAGACACATGCCAAGATTGATCAGCATCCTAGACAAGAAGGCCTTTCCTTCCCTTCCCACCTTCAGTATCTGAGTTTCTATTGCGGTCTTTGCGTATCCTAAACAATGGGGTTTATGTAGGTGGGTAGTTTTATTTTAGGAAATTGATTGTGGGGGTTACTTAAATTATCCTTTGTTTTATTCATTTTTAAATGAATAAAATTGAGAATGAAGAAAAAATTGTCATGGACCCAATTTTCTGAATTCTAAAGGAACTACACACATTCTAGTGTTCCAGTCCAGGATGTAACTGCAGGAAGACCTCAGCTCATCCCTGAATGGAGAACCCTTTGGGATAAGATGGCAAAATTCAATGCTGGAATTTTTTCAAAGAAGTTTCTTCTAACTCAGAAGTTTGGGGCAGGGAACCATCTAATCATAAGGGTGAAAAAATTGATTTTGAACTTTAATTTCTTTGGTCTTTGAACTTTTATATGAGAGGTTTGAATATTCCATTTCATCTTGTTGCAGAAGTGGTGAGCACAGTGGACATGCAGCTAGACAGAATATAGGTGCAAAACAGCACAAGGTCAATTTCCAGTCTGAGGTGCAGAGTAGCTGGAGAGATAATTACCAGCCACTTTAACACATTTCAGGACCTTGTAACAAAATCAGAATTGCACACAAGTGGTGTCAGAGAGAGCCATTCGCTGGAGAAATAGTGGGTATGGAGGGAGCAGCCTCTCAAACGGGGAAGCAAGGCTTTAATTACAGTCTGTCCGTCTTCTCACACACAGAAAGCAGCACAGTGGGCCTGACTATGGTTTGAAAAACAAAGGAAGTTAAAGAAAAATAGTGTCAAAAGCGAATTTAGTCTATCTCTGGAAGGTAGAAAATGTCCATTTGAATTGCTTCCTATTCCAATCTTCCTTTTCCATGAAAGGAAGATTGGTAGTTTTTCTTTTTGTTCCATTCCATCTCCAAATTTCTTCACTGACTCTAAACATCGATGGTGACAAGATGCATTGATTTTTTCATGTCCCTACTTATTATGTAGAGGAAGAAAGGAAACAATAGGAGTTGGCTTTTGTTTCTTTTCTTTTCTGTATCAGGGATTGAACCCAGGGGTGCTTAACCACTGAGTCACAACCCCAGTCCCTTTTTTTTACTTGGAGAAAAGTTCTCACTAAGTTGCTTAGGGCCTTGTTAAGTTTCTGAGGCTGGCTTTGAATTTACGATCCTCCTGCCTCAGCCTCCTGTGTGGCTTGGATTACAGGCATGAGCCATGACATCCAGCTAGCAATAGGAATTTTAATCAGTATGGAATATAGTCTCTGTTCCCAGTTATACAGTTTGTACTACTGAGATACAGTTGGGAGAATTGTAGATTTCTTTTTTTTTTTTTTGTAAAAATTTTGAGTTTTTCTCTGTACAAGAGAAAATTTAACATGATACATGTGACAATATTGAAATTTACACAAAAGTTATGAGCAAATATAAACAACATGGAGATGCTTGAAACTGAGTGCTCTAGGAAAGGTCATTTCAAATGTCCAGGACTACAGAATTGCAATGAGCTATGAGACAAAAGGAAAGAAACAAAAAGGAAGAGGGACACACTGTATAGTAACAAGCATTTATAACCAACTTGAATCTTTTTTTTTCCTGAGCAATATGCAGTATACTCAGTAAAGCATCACTTCAATTCTATGATTAAATACATTTCAAATATCAACCCATAGACATATCTGTTAAATCCTTCTCAAGAGACAGTTTTAGATGAAAATTCCACAGTTTCTTATTTTTTTCTTTTCATATAGTATTAAGACCACAGTACTAATGATGCATATTTGATTAACTAAGAATATGTGCCATATGGAGTAATTGACAGTGTTTGTGATAATGATTATTAACCTCACTTCAATTGATCTAGTGCATATACTAATTCCCTTCAGACTTTGAACACCCAAATAAAAGGGTAGACGTCTAACAAAGTAGCAACAGGTAGAAATTCATTCCTCTTTAAAGAAGAGAAAGAACTGCATATGTAGTAACAGGAGTGAGCATTAGAATTTATTTTAGAAGGACTTTATAAAAATATTTGTTTTATATAAAATCCCAATCTCTCAAATAGAACTTTAAATGAAATTTTCATCCACTCAGCACTTCTTTCACATCTCCTTTGTTCTGTGAATGAGATGGGAAAACCACTCAGACGTTTTTCATTAACATATGAAGGACTCATGAAAATTGTACAGTCACAGTACAGGAATGTCCACGCTGCCTGTTTTATCTGAGTTGCTAGCTACAGTACTCAGGTTCTTTCGTATTCCAGAGTTTTATCCACAGTGCTCCATGACTGTGACACGCTGCTCATATTTATCTCATCAGATTTCACACTTAGAAGCAACCTTCAAAACCCAAAAGCTGGAAAACTCAGTAAAGAAAAAAAATTAAGAAACTATTAATAAAAGTAAAAACAATACAAACACTTTGAAGCTTTCTTTATTTTCAACTTCTGTGTTTAAAAATTCCAGTTTTCCCACAGTTAATTGTTAGAATTTCATCATAAAACACTCCCGTAAAAACTATTTAATTTTCCTCTACAGGGAGGGAGGGTTTGATCTCTTATTAAACATTGTATGGAAAAGCCTAAAAGTGCTTTCAATTATTTATTGAATTGAAATCCAGGCCTTGGAAACTGCTGGCATCACACACACACATGATATTATCAGCCCGCTGAGTGCCATTAGGTCATAAAGCAATGCTGTAGAAACATCTCTGGTACAGCTGCTGGTGCTCCTGCAACTTTTACTACAGTTATAAAGTCATTTATTACATTTCCTTTATGATGCTAATGCATTGCGGTCTGTTACTTTATTGATCCCACTGTGATAAAGACTGAAATGTATGATACTGTGCAAAAAAAAAGTACATGAATACACACACACACACACACACACACAAACCCGACAGCAACCTGTTGCAATAAAAACCACTTAAACTAAAAGGTCCATAAAAATATTAAAAAGAGATATCAAAAAGGACATATTCTTGAGGCACATTTTAGCCATTCTGTTTCATTGCTCCCCATAGGATTTTTATCAAAATATACAAAGGATGATAGGAGTTTGACTTTTTTTTTCTTAATTACAGTATCATTGTGTTAAGACATAATTTGCATATCACTAAGAGGAACAGTAACTATATGATTTCCAAATAATCATATGAAAATAAACAGTCATTAAAAGATAATAATGTCCATAGAGCCAAAGGTACCCGTAATTGATAATTACATCTTATTCCAATTTTCTAAACTTAACTCTCCCTATGATAAAATTGTACATAAAGAGAACACAGTTTTCTATTGAGGAAAAAAATCAATTACATTACTTAACTGCTGCTTCTCTGTACTAAAACTTATTTAGTAGTTGACAATTACAGCACTGAAACGCTAAGGGGAAATTCATGCACAGACTGGAGTCCTTTGGGTGACTATTTTCTTTTTAAAGTGTGGATCAGAGTTGCAGGGACCCTGCTATTCCTCCATGCCCCATCTTGTCATATTTACAAGGTGGTAGGGAAGGGGGAGAAAAGATTGTTCCAACAACAAGCAAAAGTCTAAATGGAGCAATCTTCTTTAGCAGTTCTTAACGCCGGGCGCTGATTTTTTTTTTTTTTAATGATACATAATTTTCCCCAAAGGACAATAAGAATCAACCGGTAGGTGACATTTAAGGAAAAGTTTGATTTGCTTTTTAAATTATATCAAATTTAATTCTAACCTGAAGTTTTATCCAACTTAAGTACATTTATAAAATTTATATCCTACTCAATATAGTTTATAAAGGTGTAATAACAATGGGCTAAATGGGCTAGTTAAATTTTAATAATATGTCTAAGTACTAAAATTCCACCCTAAATTACCTAGCATGGACATCAAATTTGGAGCGAGATGTGCTTTTAGAAATAACTTACCTTACTGTCTCATTTGATTAAGAGGTAGAAAAGTTAGTTTCAATAATATCTTTTTTAATGTAACTGCATACTACTTTCTTCCTTCCAATCTGTTTTTAGTCTCAACATGAGCACAGAAGCAGCAAGGGATTAATTATTATTGTGAAGCTTAGAATTCCTAGTAGAAATGAAAACAGAAGTCACTGGAACATTTGGTGCCTTTTTCCTGTGGTTGTAATATGCAGAAACAGCCAGTGTAAACTATTCTTGCATCTTGCATTGCCATTTGATTATAAGCAGGGTAAATTAAAACTCCCGGTCTTCCATATTTTTTTCCCAGTTTTCCGTATTTATCTCAGAATGAACCATTATTCTAAGAAATATAAATTGGGGATAAATAAGATAGAAAAATTATGTGGGTATTTAAGTTAAAAGAAATATAAATTAGATAAAAATTTTGATTGTGTAGGAACACTTACCATGATATCTGCCCTCCTAAATTGTTAAATGAATATAATACATTATTTTAACTAAAGGTACAAATTTGTACAACAGATATGTGGATTTCTAGAGCTTATTCATCTATGATGAATGAAACTTAATGCTCTATGATTAGTAATTATTTATCAGTCATGCCTCAATCTCTGAAAACCACAATTCTACTTTTTGGTTCCATGATTTGCCTATTTTAGATACTTTATATAAGAGGAATCATGCACTATTTCTTTCTAGAACTGTCTTATTTAACTAAGCATAATACCTTCAAGGCTTATCCATGTGGTCAAATGATTCAGATTTTCCTTCTTTTTTGGGGCAGAATATTATTCTAGTGTATATATTATCTTTTCTATATCCACTCATTGGTTGATATACATTTACATTGTATTCATATCTTGGCCACAGCAAATGATGCCACATCAAACCTAAGAATATTCATCTTTATTTATAATACTATTTTTAATTCTTTTTTTTTTTAGAGAGAGGGACAATGAGAGAGACAGAGAAAGAGAGAAACAACTTTATTTAGTTTTTCACATGGCCTTCGTTGCTCCAACACTTAGTTGTGTACATGGTGCTGGGGTTTGAACCTGGGTCCTCGTGCTTGTCAGGCAAGTGCCAAAACCACTGAGCCACCACTCCAGCCCCTTAATTCTTTAATATAGATACCTAGAGGTGGGATTACTTGATAATATGATAGCTGCTATGATTTGGATGAAAGGTGTCCCCCAAAAGCTCATGTGAGGCAATCCAGTAAGGCTAAAGTGAAATGATTGGGTTACGAAAGACTTAACTCAATCAGTGACTTAATCCCCTGATGGGGAATAACTGGTAACTAGGCAGGTAAGGTGTAACTGGAGGAGGTGGGTCATTGGGGGGGGGGGCGTGACTTTGGGGGTATATATTTTGTATATATCATGGAGTCTCTTTCTGCTTCCTGAAGACATGCCTTGACCTGCCTCCCTCTGCCACCCTCTTCAGCCATGATGTTCAGCATCACCTGGAGCCCTGAAGAATGGAGCCAGCCTTCTATACTAAGACCTCTTAAACCATGAGATCCCAAATAAAGGTTTCCTACTAAAATTGTTTTAGTCAGGTCTTTTATTCACAGCAATGAAAAAGCTGACTAAAACATAAAAAAAAAATTGTAATGGATCCACCATTTGACCCAGGTATCCCACTCCTTGGTATATATTCAAAGGTCCTAAAAATAGCACACTACAGGGATGTAGCCACATCCAAATTCATAGCAGCTCAATTCATAAGAGCTAAGCTATGGAACCAACCAATGTGACCTTCAACTGATAACTGAATAAAGAAACTATGCAATCTACACACAATGGAGTATTACTCAGCCACCAGGATGAATGACATTATGCCATTTGCTGGCAAACGGATGAAACTGGAGGATATCATGCTAAGTGAAATAAGCCAGTTTGAAAAAACCAAAGACTGAATGTTCTCTCCGATATGTGGGAGCCAACTCAAAATAAGGAAAAGAACAGAGGAATAAACAAAGGAGAAGGAAATGGAGGGAGGAGGAATGAAATGGGGAGAGTTAATGGAAGGAATCAGTCTTAACTTGCTCATATCAAAATATGAACACAATGTAGTGAATCTCCATCAATATATGATTAAACATTTCACCAAAAAACGGGAAGAAAACGGCCATTTAGTAAACAATAGAAAGACCAGTAAAGGGAAGAGAAAGGAGAAGTGTTGGGGGAATACTAGGAACTGAGTTAAATAAGCTATACTGCATGCCTTTACAAAAATATAAATGTTTAATCCTACTGTCAAATATATCTAAAAAGAACAAGGGGTGATGGGAAGGGAGGAGTAGGGGAAACAATGGAACTGAGTTAAAACAAGGTTCACTTCAAGCATTTATAAGTATATCACTGTATATACTATTGTATACACTGTATATAAAAATGTTCTTCATAGGTAGAATTATATCACTATACTTGTGCATATGAAGAAAAATTTATGACCCAGAAAGAGAGTCAAAGGTCTGGGAGATGAGGGGGAGGTGGAAAGTGCTGGGAAGAATGTTGACAAAATTGTATTGCTGTATTGTTTGTATCTGTGAATATGTGACAACAAATCCGATCATATGTACAATTATAATGCACCAATAAAAATAAGTAAAAATGAAAATTACAGAAAAAATAAATAAATAAAATAAAAAATAAATAAAAAAGAATTGTTATTTTTACTGAGGAGTGAGTTATTGCTGTGACAAACCTCATCATGTGGTTTAGAAGGTTTGGGAGTCTTTTTGGCATTTGTGGGAGGAACTTTGGAAAGTTTAGTGAGAGGAAACTGAATAAGCTTTAGATTATTGGAAGTGGAGCTTAATGAGTGATTACAGTGGGAACTCAGAAAATCAGAATGCCTATAGGACTATGGTAAGTAAAGACAGGGCTCAAGAGACTTCAAAAGAGAAAGAAGACTTAGAAATTGGACTAGAAGCCATTTGTGTTATGTTCTGGCTAAGAAGTTGTCTGCATTTTGCCTGTGTCCTGAGACTTTCTGTGAAATTGATTTTAAAGTCAAGGACTTGTTAATCTAGCAGAAGAAATTTCTAAGCAGCATGGATATAGCCAAGTGTATTTTAATAATCAGGAACAGGAAGTAAAAAAATTTGAGAAACCTGGACTTGAAAGATCTAAGTAAAACTGGAGCTAAGGAAGCTGTAGTTTTTGAAAACATTACCTCCACTAAAGAAATACTAAAGAATTTGCCTAAAGACAATAAGAAAAAATGGCTTGAGGGCATCTCAGGACTTGACAAGACCACATTATCTCAGAGTCAAGAGAATAAAATTTCTTTTTTGAAAAGAGTCCAGTGTGGCACTATGCTTGCACAGGGGAGCCTAGGAAGGATTTTCAACATGTTCAGCCACCTGAGCACTCAGAGGATGCTACAACTGAGGTCCCTGGAGTTTTGACTAGTGCTCAACATGGTGGCAGATACTGGAGGAAACCACGTAGTGCTGGTTCAGCAGGATTGCAGGATGCTGGAGTTAGGGGGTCAAGGAGGCTTCCACCAACATTTGAAAGAAGGTCTGGGAGGCCAAGCAAACCTACATTAGGTAGGAGTTCCTGAAGGCACCCCTGAAAGTGTGATGAGTGGAAATGTGAGAAGGAAGCCAAAGCTGCAATGGAGACCCACAAGATTAAAAAATGCCAGTACCATGGAACTTCAGCTAAGGAAAGCTGCAGGAATTGAACAAAAGACAAGCCAACAGAGAGGCTGTGTGGACTGCAAATATCAACACCACAGGGACAGAGCTACACAAGTCTTTTGGACAGAATTCCATGTGCTCCAGATGCTGGACATGCAGCTACAGGACTTGTTTCCCAGCTGGATTTCAGTCTTGCTTTGGTCCCATCCCTTCTATGACCCTATTTTTCTGAATGGAAATATTTACTATGGGCCCCAAACATATGCAACTTGATTTGGTATTTTACAAGGGGCTAACACTGAGAGATGTTGCCTTGAGTTTCAGAGGAGACTTTGGAGACATGAACTTTTGGGCAATCTTGAAACTGTTAAGACAATGGGGACTCTTGAAAATGGACTAAATGTGTTTTGTATTGTGAGACTGTCATGAGCTTTTGGGAGCCAGGGACAAAATGTTATGTTTTGGATGAAAGGTGTTCCCCAAAAGCTTGTGTGAGATAATCCAGGAAGGCTGAGGTGAAATGATGAAGTTATGATAGCCTTAAGTCAATCAGTGAGTATAGGCTGGTAGGGTGCTGCTGGAGGAGGTAGGTCATTGCAGGCATCTCTTTGGGATGTAGTTTGTATCCAGTGTGGAGTTTCTCTCTGTCTCTGCTTCCTGGGATCATACCTTGACTCACTTTCCTATGCCACCCTCTTCACCCATGATGTCATCTTGAGCCCTGAGGTATGGAGCCAGCCTTCAATGGACTAAGATCTCTGAAACCATGAACTCCCAAGTAAAAAATTCTTCCTAAAATTGTTCTTGTCAGATTTCTTAATCACAGAAATGAAAAAGTTGACTAAAACTGTAGCTCTGTTCTTAATTTTTTGAGCACTCAATACTGTTTTCCATAGTAACCACATCATTTTAGATTCCTATGGATAGTTAGCAAAGATTTCCATTTCTCCTGTCAAGGAACACTTTGTCCTTTATTTTTCATAATACTCATCTGGAAAGGTATGACAGGAGATCTCATGTGGTTTGAATGTTCATTTCCTTGAATATTTAATAGTACAGATCCTGTTTTCAAAGACCTGTTGGTCATTTTTGTTTTTGTCTTCTTTGGAGAAATGTCTACATAGGTCTTTCGTCCATTTTTAACAAAGTCATTGTACTCTTGAGTCATATATTGAGATGATCATGTGGATTTTCTCTTTAATTATGTTCAAGAAATGAACACATTTATTGGTTTGCATATGTTGAACCAGCTTTGTGATGCCAGTTTTGTGGATGTTGGGTTCTTGTCCTCTCGGAGTTGAAGAATGAAACCGAGGGACACCAAGGCAAGTGTAGTAAACAGACTTTATTTTATAGGAAGTAAAGAATATGGAAAAGAGCACACTTCTCCCAGAGTGGGAAAAGGGGACATAGTCAAAGAAGCCATTAGGTTTGCCCTTTATATATGATGTCTTCTCCTCAATTTCCTGCCCCCATACCTAGAATGTAGGTGCATGGAATTCTGGTAAGGTCTAGTCTTTGGTTCATGCCTCAGATACCAATAGAAAGAATGTGGCTCCTTCCTTAGCAGAATGGAGTGTCTGTATCTGGAACCACCTTGCTAGACCCTTCTCACTAGCACTGGGGATATCAAATCAATCTTAAGGGAAAAGAATCAGTTTTCCCTTGGCTGACTTGAACGTTCTTATTGTTCTGACTGCCTAACTTTTTTCCCCTGTCTCACTTGTCTCACTGGAATGAAGCCCTCTTGATCATGATGGATTATCTTCTTGATGTATTTTTGAATGAAGTTTTCTAGAATTTTACTAACGATTTTTGTGTTTATGTTCATCAGGAATATTGGTCCCTAGTTTTCTTTCTTTCTTTCTTTCCTTCCTTTATTATTTTTTGATGTGTCTTTATTGGGTTTTGGTATCAGTGTTATAATTGCTTCATGAAAAGATTTTGGGAGAGTGTTCTCCTTTTCAATTTCTTGGAATAGTTTAATAAAGAGAGATCGTAGCTTCTCCACATAGGTGTGGTAAAACTCAGTGGGGAATCCATCAGGTCCTGGCTTTTCTTCCCTGGAGGCTTTTAATTGATCCATTGATTTCAGTTTCTGATATTGGGCTGTTTAGACTTACAATATCATCCTGTTCTAATTTTGAGATATTCTATGTATTTAGACATTTGTCCAAATCTTCAAGATTATCTTATTTTGAGAAGCACAGTTTTTCAAAATATGTTCTGATAATCTGTTGGATTTCTTTGGGATCAGTGGTGATTTTTCCCCTTCTCTTGGTGGTTTTGTTGAATTGTTGCATTTCCTTCCTTCTTTTAGTGAGATTAGCTAGGTGTATTTCAATTTTATTTAGTTTTTCGAAGAACCAACTCTTTATTTTGCCAATTTTTAAATTTTTTTTAGGTACTCAATTTTGTTGATTTCAGCTCTGATCTTGATTATTTCCTCCCTTCTACTGGTGTTGGGATTAGATTGTTCTTCCTCTCCTGATTTTTAATGTAGGCACTCAATGCTATTAATTTTCACCTTAAGAATACTTTCATGCTGTTACAGAGGTTTCAATATGTTGTGTCTTTATTCTCATTTTATTCTAAGAATTTATTGATTTCTGCTCTCATGTCTTTTTGGATCCATTCTTCATTTAATAGGGTATTATTCAATCTCCATATATACATGTATTTTCTACTATTGATTTTGCTCTTTATTTCTAGAAACATGCATCATGATCTGATAGAATACATCTGGTAATTTCTACTTTATTATATTTGCTGAGATTTCCTTTGTGAACTAGAATATGACCTATTTTGGAGAAGGATCCATGCACTGCTCAGAAGAAGGTATATTCATCCAATTTGGGATGGAGTATTCTATAGATGTCTGCTAATTCCATTTGATATAGGAAGTTGTTTAGTCTGGATATCTACTTATTTTTTCTGCTTTGACGCTTTATTTATTGGTGATAGAGGATTAAAGCTTCCCAGTATTATCATGTTGGGGCTCATAAGTGGTTTTATGTCATGGAGTATGTTTTGTACATAGTTGGGAGTATTCGTGTTTGGAGCATAGAGATTTACTATGGTTATATCTTCCTGAAGTATTGTTCCCTTTATTATGATGTAGGGCCTTCATTATGTATTCTGATTAAATTTTGATTGAAATCTACTTTTTTGGATAAAAGTATATTGCAACACCAACTTGCTTTCTTGGGCTATGTGCCTGGTAGATGTTTTTCCCCCATATTTTCATCCTCAATCTGTGAATGGCTTTGGCTGTAAGATGGGTCTCCTGTAAGCAGCATATTGTTAGATTTTGTTTTTTGATGCAGTTTGCTAATCTGTGTCCTTTGATTGGTGAATTGAGGCCATTCATAATCAGTGTTAGTATTCTCATGTTGTTGTGGTTCATAATCATCAAAGCTTTATTAATGAGTTCTGTGCTGTCTTGATTGTCTTTTGATAACGTGTAATTTTATTGAATTTTCTCTTTTTGTGAGATGTGAGGATTAGTTACTTATTTTTCTATCTGGAGTTTATCTGTGAGAATTCTTTGTATTTCTGGCTTTCTGTTCTTATCATAAAATATTCTTATTTCCCTGTCAAATTTAAAGAAACTGAGTTCTGATGGGAATATTATTCTCAGCTATAGATTGTGCTCATTCAGGGATTGAAATATCTCCTTCCAGTATCTTCTTGATTCTAGATTCTGAGCAGAAAAGTTAAGTGTTATCCTTATTGGTTTGCCTCTGAATGTGATTTGGCATTTCTCTGTTGTAAATTTTTAATATTCTTTCCTTGGTTTCCCTATTGTACATTTTGAATATAATGTGTCTCAGTGAGCTTCTCATTTGATTAGTCCTATTGGGTGTTCTTATGCTTCTTGGATGAATATACCTGATTCTATTTTAATATGGGAAAATTTTTCTATTTCATTGAGAATATTCTTTATGCCATTTGTTTGGGTTTTGATTTTTTCTTGTATCCCAATTACTCTTCTATTGTTCCTTCTGATTTTGTCCCAGACATTCTGAAAATTCTGTTCATGTTCTTTGAGTTATTTTTCTTTTTTGTCATCTGTACACTCATTATTGGAAGTTGTTTCTTTAAGGGCTGAGGTTCTATTTCCTATTGAAATTAATCTAATCTGTTGTTAAATTCCTACATTGAGTGTTTGATTTGGTTGACTGAAGATTTCAAGTCTAAAATTTCTTTACAGTGTATCCAATTTTTATTGAAGAAAATTTTCATCTCCTGTGTTTGTTCTCTTATTTCCTTCTTTAGATCTTCTTTCAGATCTTTGATTGTTTTAGTAATCAGATCATTGATATTTTTTTCTACTTTTTTTTCCTGCTTCCCTCTCTGTGGACTGCATGATTTGGGAGGTGTATGTTTGAGGCAACACTTTTCAAGTTTTATTTCTCATTTTGGATAATTTTGTATTGGACCTTAAATTGAAGTAAATATTTTTTCACCTTATTTTCTGTGTGAGCCTTTGTGTACACTTGAACTATGTCTTCTGTTTTTTTTCTTGCTGCAAGTGAAGTGTGGGTTGGTGACTGGGAGCAGTTCCTGAGACCGCTCTCTGGTTGTTCCCCTGCAGGATCTTGATGATGGGTTGGGAGTTTTTGTTCCCTCCCTTACTTGGATTGCAGTTGTGTCAGACTATTTGAGTTCAAAGCAGGTTCTCTAACTAGTGAATCATTTTTGACCCTCATAATATCCAATGACTTCTTGAGATTCCTGGGCTGCTACTGCCACAGAGAATTCAGATAGATTTACTCTGTGAGGGGCTGTCCCCTGCTGGCCACCACTAGGGGAACTGTAACTCCAGAGGGTATCCAGTTTGCGCCACAGGGAGATTAGTGCAGTGTAGCACTCATTCTGCTGGACATATAAGAAATTCTTTCAGATGTCTAACCCTAGACCCTGTGAACCCTTGCATGCTAACAACCTGCCTTAGGAAGTCATGTGTGCCCTCTGAATTAGTTAGGAGGACCAGGCTAAACTGGGGATCCCCATACTCTTCCAATCCGAATCTTATGAGCTGGTTGCTATCTGGGCTAGCCCCAGAGCTGCTTTTCTGGGTTCAATATCTGAATATTGGCAAAGACCTGGTAATATTATGGAGAAATACGTTGGGGAATCCTGACTCTTTCTCACCTTCCTCTATGATCAGGATGGCTACTGTACAACCTCTTCTCCACTCTCTCCTCCCCAACAGAGAAGCCTTGGAGTTGTCCCAGGAGAGGCCCAAAGCAGAGTTCCTGTCTGTACTCAGCCTATCTGTGACAGATGGTTGGAGCTAGGCAGGGTTGTAGAGAAGTCTATTTTGGTGACCTGTCTCCTTCTCACCTGCCTGTATGGTAGATATGGATACTGTTGGACCTCCTCATGGGCAGGTGGGTGGGAGGATCTGCTCTCCCCTTCCATGCAGAGAAACCTCAGAATTGTCCTGGATGAGGCACAAAAAGCAGAGTTCCTGTCTGCACTCAGTCTATCTGTGACAGGAGGTTGGGATTTGCAGGATAATGTAGAACTCTGTTTTGGTGTCTGTCTTCTTCACACCTGTCTGTATAGCTAAGACAGCTACTGCTGGACTTCCTGAGGATCAGACAGGTGGGCAGGAGGATCCACTCTCCTCACCCCTGCAGAAGTTACTGCTTTCTCCCAAATTTGGCACAATGAGGCATTTCTACATGCACTTGGACTCTGTGTGGATCACAGGATGTGTCACCATCTCCCCTGCTCCTGTGTTGCTTGGAAAGCAAATGCATCATAGTGGCAACCATCTGGAGATGAAATAAATCCTCTTTTCCACTAGCTACACCCAAACCTCCAAATCACTGAGAATCTCCCACTGCCTAACATTGTATTTCAGCAAGTCTTTTCCAATACATACATGCACCTTGTGGGAAGGCAGCTTTCCAGGTTTTCTTTGTTTCAAGTCAAAGTGTCTATTCACCATATCCCTGAGGTCTCCTATCTTCTTTCCTCCCTTGATGTAAAATTTTAACTAAGAAATTGTCATGCCTCCTTTTTTAAAAAATAAGACTGCTTTGGTTCTTCAGGGTCTTTTGTGATTCCATACAAATTTTAGAACTTTTTTTTATCCTTTCTTTCTTGAATTTTATTGAGGAGTTGTGTTGTACAATGATAAATCCATATGCAGTAACAATATGATATGCACATAGTCCTTATCCAGACTTACCCCCACATCACCAATACCCCAAACCCTTGACTCTTCTCTATTTCCCCCCATAACAGATGTAAATGTATATAGATGCAAATAGATGTAAATGTATAGATACACATACACATACATACACAAAAACACACAAAGATTGTGCATTTTCAAGAATTAAGTGTTTGCATAAGTATTATTTGGCTTCCTGGAGAAGTAAAGAATAAGTTACATTGTTGATTTCCCATACAGATTCCTCTCTACGTTCCCTTCCTCTCCTCACACCCTGCATCTCTCTTTCCACTCCCCATATCTATTGTTCCCCTAGAGTACAGATTGATTCAACTTTTGTCTCTCTAGTATATGAGCTTGATTACCTTTACCTTTCATTTAATCCTGAGTTTTGCTCTAGCCCACAAACAAGGAGGGGAAATCATTTGACCCTTGAGTATCTGGGTTTGGACAATTTCACTAAGCACAATTTCATCCATTGCCATTCATCTGCTTTCAAAGGCCATAATATTATTTCTAATACCTAAGTAGAACTCCATTGTATGTATGTATGTATGTGTGTGTGTGTGTGTGTGTGTGTATGTGTGTGTATTATATATATCACAATTTTTGGATCCATTCATCCAGTGAAGGGCATCTGAGTTGATTCCATAATTTAGCTATTGTAAATTGAGCTTCTATGACCACATATTTTACTGTGTCACTATAGTGTACTGATTCTAATTGTTGCGGGAAAACACCAAGAAGAGAGATAGCTGGGTCATACAGTGAATCCATCCACAAATTTTGAGGAGTTTCCACACTGCTTTCCAGAGCAGCTGTACCACTCTACAGTTCCATCAACAGTATGCTAGTGTTCCTAACACCCCACAACCCATCCAGCATTTGTTACTATTTATATACTTCATCTTTGCCAAACAGACTGGAGTGAGGAGAAATCTTAATGTAGATTTGATCTGAATTTCTCTGATTACTAGTGATTTAAAACACTTTTCATGTATTCATTGGCTTGCTCAATTTACTCTGTTGAGAAGTTTCTGTTAGCTCTCAGGCCCATTTATTGAATGAATTCTTTGTGTTTTGATATCAAGTTTTTTGAGTTCTCTGTAAACTTTGGTTATTATTCCCCTGTTGAGGAATCATAGGTTATCATTATCTCTCATTCTGTGTGTTCTCTCTTGAAAGTTTTGACTAATTCCTTGGCTTAACAAAAGCTTTTTTAATTTAACAGCATCCCACTCATTAATTCTTTTTTTACTGAGAAATTTATTTGTTGTACAATCATATAAGTTTTAACAAAATAATATCATATGAATATAGATTCTGAAGATAAGATTTATCTCAGAGTGCTCCCCCAATTACCCACCCATATCCTTCCCCTCCCCTTCCCAAAACATTCCTAATAATGTATTAGGTTGTATAACATTACACCTTATCTGGATTTAACACATGATAATAGACCACCTTTCTCAATGGCCAGGGTCTAGTTCCAGCCTCCATAGATGAAGGAAGACATTCGACCCGTGGTTCTCTGGGTTATGCTAATTTCACTCAGCATAATTTCATCCATAGCCATCCACTTACCTTCAAAGGCTGCATTATCATTGTTTCTAACTGCTGTGTAAAATTCCATGGTATATATATATATCACAGTTTTTGGATCCATTCATCCAGTGAGGGACATCTGGGTTGTTTCCATAATTTTGCTATTGTAAATTGAGATGCTATGAACATAGATATTGCCATGTCACTATAATGTGCTGATTCTAAATCCCCTGGAAAGATACCCAGGAGAGGAATAGCAGGATCATACAGTGGCTCATCCCTAGTTTTTTTACGATTCTCCACACTGCTTTCCAGAGGGGCTGTACCAGTCTGCAGCTCCACCAACAGTGTGTTAGTGTGCCTATCTCTCCACAGCCCCTCCAGCATCTATTATTGTTTATTTTCTTCATTTTTGCCATTCTGACTGGTGTGAGATGATATCTTAATGTAGTTTTCATTTGCATTTCTCTGATTACTAGTGATTTAGAGCATTTTCTAAATTCATTGGCTTGATCAATGTCCTCTGTTGAGAAATTTCTACTTAGATCTTTGGCCCATTTATTAATTGGGTTGTTTGTGTTTTTGTAGTTGAGGTTTTTGAGGATTTTGTAGATTCTGGATATAAGGCCCCTGTCAGAGGATTCATACCCCATGATTCTCTCCATTTCTGTAGGAAACCTCTTGACTCTTTTGATTGTTTCCTTGGCAGTGCAAAATCTTTTTAGCTTTATGGCATCCCATTCACTGATTTTTGATCTTACTTCCTTCACTTTAGGGGACATGTTGAGAAAGTCTTTGCCTATTCCCAAATGCTGAAGTGTTGGACCTAATTTGTCTTCCATCAGTTGCAAGTTAGCTGGTTTAATTCCTAGCTCCTTGATCCATTTTGATTTGATTCTCATCCAAGGTGAAAGATATGGGTCTATTTTCAGCTTTCTACAAGTGGCTGTCCAGTTTGTCCAGCAACATTTGTTGCAGAGGTTATCTCTCCTCCATGTAATATTTTGCCCGTCTGTCAAAAATCAGATGTTTAAAGATTTAGGGGTTTGTTTCAGGGTCTTCTATTCTATTCCATTGGTCTTCTTTCCTATCTTGATACCAGTACCATGTTGTCTTTGTTACTACAGCTCTATAGTATAGTTTTAAATCTGGTATGGCAAAACCGCCTGTTTCGTCTTTCTTGGTTAGTACTATTTTGGCAAGTCTAGGTTTCCTATTGTTCCAAATGAATAATACTCTATTAAATTAAGAATGGATCCAAGAAGACATGAGAGAAGTAATCCAAAAATTCTTGGAAGAGAATGAAAATTAAGACACAACATATCAAAACCTCTAAGATCTCATGAAAGCTTTCCTAAAGGGAAAATTTATAGCATTGAGTGCCCACATTAAAAATGAAGAAAGATCCCAAATAAATAAGCTTATGCTCCATCTCAAAGCCCTTCAAAAAGAAAAATCTAACACCAAAACCAGCAGAGGACAAGAAATAATCAAGATCAGAGCTGAAATTAATGAAATAGACAACAAAAAATAATAAAAAGAATTGATGAAACAAAGAGCTGGTACTTTGAAAAAATAAACAAGATAGACAGACCACTAGCGAATCTAACCAAGAGAAGGAGAGAGGTGAAGCAAAACAATAAAATCTCCAATGAAAAGGAAGTGATCACCACTGACCCCATGGAAATCCAACAAATTATAAGATCATATATTGAAAACCTATACTCCTCCAAACTTGATAATTTGGAAGAAATGGATAAATTTCTTGACATATACAACATCCCTAAATTGACTCAGGATGATACTGAATTCCTAAATAGCCCAATCCAGGCACTGAAATCCATAACGCAATTAAAAGGCTACCAAAGAAGAAAAACCCAGGACCTGATGGCTTCCCCGCTGATTTTTGCCACACTTTTGAGGAGGAACTAACACCTCTCCTTATTAACTTATTTCAAGAAATTGAAAAGGAAGGAACACTCCCACCCACTTTTTATGAAGCAACCATAACTCTGATACCAAAACCCAACAAGGATACATCAAAAAAAGAAAACTACAGACCAATATCCCTGATGAACTTGGATGCAAAAATCCTTAATAAAGTACTAGCAAACCATATTCAAAAAACTTACAAAGAAGATAATCCATCATGATCAAGTGGGCTTCATCCGAAGAATGCAGGGCTTGTTTAACATATGCAAAACAATTAATGTAATTCACCACTTAAACAGAATCAAGGACAAAAACCATATGATCATCTCAATGGATGCAGAAAAGGCCTTTGATAAAATCCAGCACCCTTTTATGTTCAAAACTCTAGGAAGATAGGGATCAAAGGATCATTTCTGAACTATGTAAAGGCAATATATGCTAAACCCTCAGCTAGTATAATACTAAATGGAGAAAAGCTGAAAGCATTTCCACTAAAATTGGGAACAAGACAAGGCTGTCTGCTCTCACCGCTTTTATTCAATATTGTTCTTGAGACCCTAGCTGGAGCAATCAGGCAAGAGAAAGAAATCAAAGGGATAAAAATAGAAAGAGAGGAAGTCAAACTCTCTCTTTTTGCTGACGACATGATCCTGTATCTGGAAGATCCAAAAAACTTCATCAGTAAACTGCTTGAACATATAAACAGATTTAGCAAAGTCGCAGGATACAAGATCAACACCCATAAATCAATAGCTTTCCTATACACTAATAATAATAGGACTGATGAAGAAATCAGGAAATCAGTCCCATTCACAATATCTTCAAAAAAAAATACTTGGGAATTAACCTTACAAGGGAAATCAAAGATCTCTACAATGAAAATTATCGGTCATTGAAGAATGAAATCCAAGATGACCAAAGAAAATGGAAAGATGTCCCATGCTCTTGGTTAAGCAGAATTAATATAATAAAAAATGGCCATTCTACCAAAAGCTTTATATAGATATAATGCTATCCCTATAATGATACCACTCATTAATTCCTGACTTTAATTCTTTTGCTTTGAGAGTCTGGTTGAAAAAATCATTGCCTATTCCCATAAGCTGGAGTGTTGCTCCTAATTATTTTCTAACAGTATATGGTAGCTGATTTAATTCCTAGTTCCTTGGTCCATTTTGGATTGATTTTTGTACAAGGTGAGAGATGAGGATTAAATTTCAATTTCCTGCAAGTGGCTGTCCAGTGTGTCCAGACCATTATTGAATAAGCTGTTTTTCTCCAATTTATATGTTGACCTTTGTTACATATCAGATGTTTAAAGATTTGTAGGTTTGTCAGAGACTTCTATTTCATTGATCTTCCTACCTTTTTAATATGAATACCATGCTGTTTTGGTTACTACTTCTCTATAGTATAATTTTAGATCTGGAATTGCAAATTCATCTGCTTCATCTTGCTTCTTTAGTAATATTTTATGTAGTCTGGGTTTATTGTTTTTCCAAGTACATTTGATAACGGCCTTTTCTATATCTCTAAAGAATCTTGATGGCAGGGATGCAAGGTTGGTTCAACATATACAAATCAATAAATGCAATTAATCACTTAAACAGAATTAAGAAAAAAAACATACGTTCATCTCAATTGTTGAAGAAAAAACATTCAATAAAATCCAGCACCCATTCATGATCAAAGCTCTGGAGAAGATAGGGATCAAAGGAACTTATCTTAACTATGTAAAGGATATATATGACAAACCCTCAGTTAATGTAATTCTAAGCAGAGAAAAACTGAAAGCATTTCCTCTAAACTCAGGAATAAGACAAGTCTGACCACTTTGACCACTTTTATTCAATGTAGACCTCAAGACCCTAGCCAGGGCAATCAGGCAGGAGAAGGAAATCAAAGGATAAGAATATGAAGAGAGGAAATCCATTTTTGCTGATGACATGATCCTATATTTGGAAGACCCTAAAAAATGCATGAAAAAGCTGCTTGAGCTTCTGAGCAGATTTAGCAAAGTGGCAGGCTACAAAATCAACACTGATACTACATTAGCATTCCTATACACTAATAATAATAGGGCAAAAGAAGAAATCAGGAAATCTGTCCCATTCACAATATCCTGAAAAATAATAAAACACTTGGGAATTAATTTAACAAGGGAAATAAAAGACCCTTATAATGAAAATAACTGAAGATGAAGCCAGAAATTGAAGAAGCCCTTAGAAGAGGGCAAGATGTTCCAAGTTCTTGTTTAGGTAAAATTAATATAATTGAAGAGGGCATTTTGCCAAAAGTGCTATACAGATTCAATGTAATCCCCATCAAGATACCAAACTCATTAATTTGTTTTCCTTAGAGGGAAGGAAGGGAGGGAGAGAGAGAGAGAGAGATTGAGAGACAGAGAAAGAACTTTATTTTTTCATCTTGTTTTCTTTGCTCCAGCACTTAGATGTGTATGTGGTGCTCAGTTTGAATTTGGGTCCTCTCACATGCCAGGCAAACATGATAGCATTGAGCCACTGCTTCATCTCCTACATTTTTTTCCTATTTCTGTGAAGAATGTCATTTAGATTTTGATAGAAAGTGCACTAAATCTATATCTTTCATTAGGGCACTTTAACCACATTAATTCTTCTAATTCATTACCATGGAATATCTTTCAATTTTGCATCCTAATTTCTTTCATCATATTTTATAGTTCTCAATGTATGATTCTTCTACCTCATCAGTTAAATTTATTCATAAGCTACTTTATATTATTTATTTATGCACTTGTAAGTGGAATATTCTTTATTTCAAGTAGGTCTTATTTATATATAAAATACTATGGATTTTGTATGTTAATTTTAAATACCACAAATTTACTGACTTCATTTATTAGCTGTTTTTCATGGAATCTGTGAAGTTTTCAATATAGAAGATTGTTTTATTTATCCTTCTGTCACTATGTACAAAATACCTGACAAGACCAACTAAGAAGAGGAAAAGTTTATTTTGGCTCATGTTTTCAGAGATTTAGTTTGTGGTTTGCTGACTCCATACCTCTGGGCCAATGGTGAGGCATAACTTCATGGCAAACATGTGTGTTACAGGGAAAGCTGCTTAGTTCACAACAGTCAGGAAAGAGGTAGAATTTTGCTCACCATGGACAAAATATGAACCCCTCAAACCACACCCTATTGGCCTACAGTTACCACTCAGCTAACCCTGTCAAGTGGATTAATCCACTGATTAGTTTATAGCTCTTAGAAACATTTAACCTCTGAACTTTCTTGCATTGCTTCACAGATGAATTTTTAGGGTGCACCTCATATCCAAACCATAACGAGGAGCATCTCATCCACAAATAGAAATAATTCTATTTCTACCTTTCTGATTCAAACATTTTGTTGTTGTTGTCCATCTTATTTGTTCTTGGTAGTGTTTCCAGTACATGTTAAATAGAAATGGTAAGAATGGGCATACTAGCCTTGTACCCGATCTTCAAGGAAAATCTTTTAGTTTCTCTTCATTTATCATGATATTAGCTACAGGTATTTCATAAATGTTCTCCATTATGTTGCAGAATATTCCTTGTATAAGTAAATTGTTAAAAATTCATTTCAAATTGTTCTTTGTTTTTTGGTAATAGTGTTTGAACCCAGCAGTATTTAATCACTGAGCCACATCCCCATCCCTTTCTATTTTTTATTTTGAGACAGGGTCTAAGTTACTCAGGGCCTTGCTAAGTTGCCAAAGCTAGGTTTGAACTTGCAATCCTCTGGCCTCAGCCTCCCAAGATTATGGGTTTATAGGCATGCACCACCGCAGTCAGCTAAAAGTTTTCATTAAGAAAGGATATTGAAATTTGCCAAATTCTTCCTCTGCTTCTATTGGTTTGATCATGTAGTTTTTGTCTTTCAGTCTGTTGATGAGATCTATCACATTAATTTGCATTTGTTAAACTAGCAGTGCACACCAGGGTAAATTCAACTTGATCATATTGTATAATGCTTTTGGTGTGTTGGTGAATTTGATTTGCTAACCTTTTATTGAGGTTTTTTGCATCAACGTCCATAAGAGATATTGGGCTCTAGTTTTCTTGTGCTGTCTTTGTCTGGCTTAGGAATTAAAATTTTGCTGACCTGGTAAAATGTGTTCGGTAATATTGTATCCAGCTCTGCTTTATGGAAGAATTTAAGAGTGGTGGTACCAATTCTGTGAGTGTTTGGTGGAATTCACCTGTAAAGCTATTTGGTCATGGGAATGTTCTCCTGTTGTGTGGTTTTAAATTACTGCTTCAATACCTTTATTATTAGTCTGTTCACAATATTTCATGATTTCTTGATTACAATCATATCAGGATTTTTTCTTATTTTTCTTCTTCTGTAAAAACTTCCACTGGGATTTTGATAGCCATTGCATTAAATCTATAGACTAATTTGGATATTTTGAATATTTTAACAATGTTAAATCTTCTAATCCTTGCATATGCAATATCTTTCCATTTCTTTATGTCTTGTTTACTTCCTTTCATCAAATTTGTCTGCACAATGTCTATTACATTTTTATACATTACTAACAATGCCCTTACAGTTACTGGGAATAAAGAATAAATTTTCACACTATGAATAAATTTTAAATAAAATGAAAATATGAAAAAAGAGCACCATGGGTATATTTCCATGTTTCATCTATAAATTTCAATTAATGCCAGAAACTTTTTTCCATGATGGAGCTCAAACCCAGAGCTTCATGCATACTACATATAAGTGCTCTACCACTGAGATATATCCAGCCTAAGACTCATTGTAACAGCAGTACCTAAACTTAGAATATAACACATAAATTCCCTTAATCAAATCCAAGGTGGTTATCCATGATCTGGTTTTTCCCCTCAATAACAAAGTTTATATCCATTGATTGCTAATGTTTTGATAATGTTTCCCCCTCAACTATATTTCTATATTCTTCTAATAAAAAAATAAATAAATAAATCACTGTATTTAATATTTAAATTTATGAAACAGTAGTAATGAAGTCAAAAGGAGTTCTTAGACCAATAGTATCTATTTAATATGAATTCAATATATTTTCTTTTCAGTATATATTTATCTTTTATTTATCATATACATTTAATATATGTATATGATAGTTAAATTGTGTTTACTATTTTTGTGCTCAATAGACTTTTTTATAAACTAGAAGAGAATAGAATGACTGGCTTTTCTCAATGTGATGTGAAAAAATATATATTTTACGTAATTGTTGAACCTACTATTTATAACAATGATTTTCAATCTTCTCTTGGTTCCCTAAATGTATTTAAGAAAAGATAATTTTATATCTCCAGTTTTTTTAAGGAATTATATAAAAGTATAAGAATAAATATAATTAACTTTCTTTTGTGTCACAAAATTACATCATAAAGCATTTTAAGTGGGGTGAAGATACTGTGGAGTGAACATTGACTTGCTCATAAGATGCAATAATTTCCTCATCACTAATCAGAAAAGGTGATTAGTTTCACAATATATGGTAGCAAGTTTCTGCATAAGGACAATTTTCTCTAGGTAAAAATCATTATAATGTTCCATCTGAATGCATAGTTTATTTCTTGTCAGCATTGAGAAAGTCCAAACCCCTAACACCAGAGCACAGATCCAAGCCTATAATTATCTGCTTTGACTCCCTTACACTGACCTATGGACTATTTTCATCTGGATGGTGACTGATTTATTTCATGGTACTTACCATAAATTATACTTAGATATTTATTTGTTGTTTACTTTTTATTATCCATTTTATGCTCAGAATTGTAATCAAATCTACCTGAATGGGAGGGAATGTTTGAATTGGTCATAGTTATATCCCCACTGGCTGATGCATATCTATTAATAGGTATTGTTTGAATGAACTGAAAGAATAAATCAATGGGTATTTATGCTGTTTAAATTATAAAATATGACAAGTAGAACTCCCTATGAAGTATTTAATCTTTTCAAAGTCATTGTAATGGATATTAGCAAGTTATGTTCTATGTGCATTTTATTAGTATTTCAAATGTTATTTTCTTAGATTTCAAAGGACACTCATTTACATATTCTTGATTTCTTTGTGGATCATATAAATATGTGTAGAATGCACAGTGCTTTAATAAAATGGATAAATCTAGAGTACATAAGACCACTTGTTTCTAAATGAAAAGATCAATTTTATACACATTCATTTAGTAGAGGAAATTTATTATAGTCCACTAAAAAGGATCAAGAGTGCTACAAATATTGTAAATCCTGCCTTTTTAACCACAGCACATTCCTTTTTTCTTTCCATATAAAGCAATATCTTCATTTTCTCAAAAATAGAATATATGTTTTGTTGTACTTATATATACTAACTTTTTTTATTACCAAACTCAACAGAATGAAGATTCATATCTCATAGTGTTCTGGTTGGACATAGCTTTGCAAAATGCAATTCTATTAGTGAATGAACAAATTTACTTGTTGTTTGGGTCAGAGCATATTTAAATGTTTCAAATCCTTAGACTTAGAAAAAGCAGCAGCATTTACAGCCTTAGAAACAGACCAGGTAGACGCCAGCAATTTAAAAATCAAGAGTCAAACTGTACACTATCTATACAAGACAGTACCCTATAAATTGAGATAAAGATTGACCAACTTTTTTGTGGGGGTGACTTTTAATAGAAAGTTGTCTTGTTAAAATAATTTTAAGTCTGTTTAAATATCCTAAAACAATGATTTTTATTTCACAGATGTACAACCTTGCATACAGATTACTCATGTTTTATAAAAAAATGCTTCTAGAAAGGCATGGATAAGTAAAATGTGGTAAATGGGTTATCCCTCAAGCCAAAAAAACTGAGGAAAATTTAGGAACAGCAATACGGGGCTCAATCCCACCTGATATGTTGATGATTCTAGCCCAACTAATTATTTATAGAATTCCCACTTGTTTTTAACTACATTAAATTTTAAGTTGTGTTTTTATAAACTAGATAATAAGTTTCTCCATATGTTTCTTAGCAGGCACATAGAGTTCCTCGTACTTATTTAGACAGACAGAGCCCTGTGATATGATTCATTATCAAGCACAAGTCCTGGGCTATTACCATGTCTTTGCTCTTTGGAAAACAGTGCTAACACACTTGATATAAGGTGACAGAATGGAATTAGATGTCTGTAGTTAACTGTAGACTTACAAAATACAATCCATTTCCAGAATCATAAGTAGTTGAGAATTACTGAGGATTAAATCCCTGTATGAAACTAATTTCAGAACCAGATGGCTCTACACAACTTTGATGGTCCTTCACTTTCTTTATTGCAAATAAAATACTTGCTAGGTTTGGTAAAACAAAAGTAGAGCACAGCTGCCTTATCAGTATGTATTTTGATAAGGATGCTTAACCAGGCTTTTTAAGCGATGTGACACAATTAAAGAAAACCTGCACATGTGTCATCCTGTCGCTCCTGAACATAATACACCCTGGCGACAAGTCACAAAGCACTGGAGCTCGGGGTTGATTCACTGCTGAACAGTAAGCACAAGCCATGATACTTTCAGAAAGGCAGATTCCTTTAGACACAGCAGGGAGTGTCATACACAGTGGTCTAATAGAAATTAAAGTTAACTGTTGTGATCCTCAAGAAAATGTAAACTACTATCTGCTTACAGAACTTTAATCAGATTGTCTTTAGATTATTTCTGCAAATTGTAAAAATAATGCCCTGTCCAATATGCAAATTGGACAAAGGATATAATTTATATCCTCCCAGATAATTTTCAGTTCTTTATCCCAGTGATACATATATTTTTTTCAAGAGAGTGAGAGCGTGGGAGAGAGAAAAAGAGTCACTTTTATTCCTTCATCTGGTTTTGTTTTTCCTCCACTTAGTGCTGTTTATAGTGCCAGGGATTGAACCTAGATTCTTGCACATGCCTGGCAAGCACTCTTCCTCTGAACCACCTCTCCAACTCCTCCACTTGATATTTTAAATATAATTCTAATAAGGGATCATGCTTGACTACCTATTTTAAATGCTTTTTTCCCCTGCTAGACAGAGAACTCTCTGATGTCAGGAACTGTGTCCTTTTTGTACTCTCAGCACCTGGCATAATGCTCATGAAATCTTAATTTATTATTAATAATTGTTATTGTAATAAATAATAAATAAAATATAGTACTGCATTTCTCATTCAAATATATGAATAAAGATAACCATGAAAATAATAGGATAATCATAAATCCCTGTTAATGATTTTTTATTTGTGATGGAATAAAATACTTGAGCTGTTTCAGAGACTGCCAAATGTGTACTAATATTATCTGCATGAGGGGTAACAAATTGCTATTGAGAGGAAATATAAATTTATGGAGAAAGTATCATATTGCTTATGTTACTATCAAAAATAATATTTTTAAATTTTTCTTATTTTTTAAAATATTGTTATGTTCCATGTTTTGGCCCACAAGGTTTGAGCTCTAACCTGACTACTGCTCAGAAAGACAAATAATTTGAAAATAAGGTGCAGTTGTTTCAGAGGAGAGACCTAAGACACAGTAAACACATTTGAGTAGGAATGTTCAGAAGAAGCAGTAATGTACTTGGAAAACTGCTCAAGGGTGCATCATAGGAGGAATAATCAAGGCAGTACAGGAGGTCACTTCATTAAAAAAGAAGAAATCAAAACAAATTGCATACTTCTTTCCTCCAAAAGAAATATAGGACAATTATCAGATGCAGTAAGACAGTGGTGCCCAACAATCTGTAGTTCACAAACTTCTGGGAAATTGTTGAATGACATGTAATACAAGAGGGATTTAAAATAAGAAAGTATTTTCTTTTAGATCAGATGTATGAGATTATCATAAAAAGCTGCTTTGTCAAGATCATGGTTATGCAATATTTAGGACATGTAATTAAAATATTGTCTTTATCCTATTTATGGGTAACATTAATAATTTACTTATATTCATGAAATATGACAGATTGAAGAATATATTTTAAAATTGACACAGCAAGTAATATTTAGCTTAGGGACCAAATGAGTATTAAATAATATATTGAAGTCTGTTCATTATAATGTCAAAAATAGAGCAAAAAAATCCCTCCTAACTTCATATTCTAAAAATTGTAATTATTGTGATGACTGATTTAAAAATCAATGGATTTGGGTGGGAACAGTTTTCAAAGGGCAGATATGGTTCTACCACTTTCTCCCTTTATCCACTCCTAATTTAAAACTCTCCATGGCTTGGAATTGCATCAGGATATGGGACCCAAAAGAGAGGCCCACAGTGACATTGACCCTATTAGTCCCATCTGCCATCACACTTCCCTCTGCCTCTCTGCTCATCTCTTAACTCCTCAAACATGCTTGAAAATTCTTCTTGTTTGTAGGGTCTTTGCAGAAGCTTCTTTTAGGATATGCTGCCTACCACGTTCCCCTTCCTGTGATTAGTTAAACTTCAGGTCAAGTTTAACTTCTTCAAGAAAACCATTCCTGACCAAAAAACTGCAATTTTTGTGCTCATACAATTGAATTTCTTCCTCCACAGTACTTGCAACTACAGTTTGTAATTATACTTTTATTTGTGTGGTTGTCTTATTTCATTTGTCTACTCCACTGGACAGTAAGCACCAGAAGAACTGGGAACTTGCCTGTTTTATTTACTTCTTGGTTACTGACCAGAACCTAACACAGTTTCTGAACCATCTCAGGTACTTAAATATTTACTGGAGAATGCACGAATGAACCAGCTATTGCATTTCTGATGTTTTCTGAGATCTGTTAAATTTTTTAAACAGAACAATGATGTTTGTTTTAAGTGAAAAAAATATAAAATGAACAAGAATCTGGAAATCAGAGCATTAACCCAATTAAATGAAGAAGAATAGACTATTAGGAATACAGAAACACTAATACTGTTAACCACAAGTTGTAAGACTTCTCTTTGGAAACTTTCTGACAAAAAAAAAAAAAAAAGGCAAGGGAAATGACTAACAAAATAGAGGTAGGAATAGGAACAAGGTGAGAAAAACCTGAGACAATCTACTGAGAAACATAATGGACAGGAAAAGACCATGCATGGATTTATTTTGCTTAATCTTTGCATATATTCCCCTGTCTTTAAGATCTTTCCTCTATTTGCTGTGCTGGATCAAATATTTTAATATACTGGGATAACTTTGTTACAAAGTGATAAGTATCTAGCAAGCCTTCCTATGAAGATATCCATGTCTTAGTCTTCTTTACTATTTCATTCCTTTTCTCTTTATATCTTAGCATTTTATAGCTAACCTACTTAGAGCTGTTAATTTAAATTTGCTTTCAAAGAAGTTTCATCGTTTTATGGGTTATTATTATTTTTGTGGTGGAAAAGCAACTTGTTAATTAAAATAACTGCCCTTCTCACCCTTTTTTCATAGATTTGATAATGGAATTAGATGGTGTACAATAGCCCAGCTGATTAAATAATGTCAAGGGTATAATGACTCTCTTTAAGGAAAGCAGCGATGGTGTGAAGTTGAAATAGGGAGTTCATAATACAAGTGTGAGCTGAGTGGAAGTTTTAAGATCTGAGACAGACATCAAAGGTCAAAGAGTTAGTCTATGTTACAGTGCTTAAAATACAAGTGAGTTTCCAGGTGAAATGTTCTTGGCTACTTAACTATATATATCTCCTTGAGGTATATAAAATGTTCTACTTCAAGTTGTTTTTAAAAGGTCGTCATTTAAAAGCATTGGTAATCATTTTAATTATTTAATTTTCTTTGAATGCTAGGTGAAGGGTAGAAGGTCAGGACTATGCTTTAAATTTCTCCAGCAAATTCTAGCCAAGATGTAATTAAAAGTTTTCTACTTATTTTGTTCCGCGCAAATGAATGTCTCACATTTCACCCCTTCCCACAGTTGGGAGAGATCTTATACCATATAAAATTAATGAAAACTTGAAGGACGAATCTGCATATAAGGGTAAAAAAAAAATAGGAAAGATTAACTTTCATTTTCATGGAAACTTAGCTAGCATATTATATAGAGTCTTTGGAGCAATCTTTTTTTTAAACTTCACACACTATGTGATACTTTTCCCATAAAGGTAGTATGTTTGCTACATATGATTATCTAGCCATAATTCTTGATTTTAGAAAATGTGAATATGTTTGACTTTAATGCTTGAAAGGGTTCATTGTAGCCTTCAACTTCTAATACACGTCATTGGGGCTATACCTAATTCTAGCCACTCTGCCCTGACACTTGTTTCCTCCTTCATCCCCTGCAGTCACACATTACCCTTCATGGTGCCACCTGGTGAACATTTAATGTGTTTTTCCTGAACATACACTTCCTCATACAATATAACCTTTCATCACAACTTGTATGATTTAGACTTAAATGAGTTGTCCTATATAAAATACTTGATGCAGGACTTATCTATAGTGAGAATTCAATATATAGTCAGTCATAAGCATTATTTGAAAAGACAGTATGTATGTGACTACTCCAGTATATAAGAACTGCACAGCCAATGTCAGATGTACTGTTTTGAAATCCATTTGCAACTTTTTGCTTATATTTTATCTAGAAGAAGTAGAAAATCCTCTTGTACTTATGGATTCTGTGCTTGCAATTCACCTACTCACTAAAACCTATTTACAGCCCCCAAATTAGTATAGCAGGGATTTCACAGTCATTCACAAACAGACATATGATAGAGAAAAATTCATGTCTGATGTGCACATTCCCAGCTGCGGTGAAAAAATCTGACACTCTTTCTTGTTTCAGCTCTCATACCATAAGTCTGATTTCCTAAGTGACCCACATTTAATGCCATGTTTTTCTCATTTACATGATTTTTATTGGTTATTTCACCATTTAATATGGCCCCCAAGCACAATCTGAAGTACTGACTCATGTTTCCAGTATAAGAAGGTGTGATTAAACCTTACAGATAAATCATACTGTTAGATAATTTCATTAAAGTACATGGTATAGGGCTGCTGTTTGTGAACTTAATGCCAATGAGTTAACAGTAAATATTAAGAATGTCTTTAAATAGAAGCATGAATAAACAAGCTGTCTTTTTGATTGGCTAATAATATGTTAGAACCAAAAGCTCAGAGCAACCTGAATCTCATCTCTCCCCTAGGCACCAGTATTTCATCATTCAATGATTCTTTGTTTATAGCAATTTTATAGAACATAACTACCACAACTAACTATAACAGACTGTAGTAGATAAGGAATAGCATGTTTAAAAATGGTTCAATTTTTTTACATGTTCTGAGTAAAAGTAAAGATACTTAGAAAAGTAGCTTGGATCAGAAGGAAATTTTTGTATGTTATATAATAATGATTCGATTTTTTTTTTTCTCTAGGAAATTGGAAAAGCAATTACTCTTTTTTTTGTTTATTTGTTTAGGGCAATTATCCAGAACTTCCACCCCAAACACCAAAAATAAAAAGACTGAAACCAAAACCAGAATAAAAAGAATATATCTATGGATTCATACAAAGAAAAGACTTCCCAGAAAAGGGAGAAATCAGAACTGAAAACTTGAAATCATAGTTGAAAGGGAAATAGTGATTAGGGACTGAGAAGTATAGGCTCCTACATGAAGATGGGTAGATGAAATGAGTGCCTAAATGGTTGAGAAACAAACAGAAATTCCTTTAGTATGGAGGTAGCAATATGGAATAAAAAGCAGCGTAAAATAAAGACCTATTTTTCAAGTATGAAGAATCTATTTTATATAAAGCCATGAATCTTATAGGATGGTAGAACCGCTTCAAGAAAGAAAACTGGGTTGCATAGTATAAACATCAATACTGTTAATATAACAAAGAATATAAGATTCTTGAGAACTTCTCAATAAGGTCATAATTATAGTTATTTCACTTTCTACCCAGTTGAGAAAAATTTAAAAGTAACAATCACCAATCCAACCATTTATTTTGTGCTGTACCCCCACAACTCATGAACTCAAGGCTCAGAACTAGGAATCCAAAGATGTTTCTTAAATAAATCAATGAATGTCTTTACAATAAAATCTTCTACCTATATTTCCCCTTTCAGGCCCTTCTGTTTATTCTCAGCCTTTGTGTAGGATTCACATGATTACATGGCTGTACTTGCTGTGTGTTCAAAGAAGCTCTGTAGAAAGAATGAAATCTGTTATTATTACTATATGTCCATTGAAGAGCAAAGTGATTTTTGCCAATACTCAAGCCAAGTATTTTACATTAGACATTAACAAACCAGTCTCACGTTGAGGATAACACTATTCATATAATTATTTATCACAGAATTGGAGCTTTGAGGTTGTGAAATAATTGCCTATTTTAGTCATACAGTGCAGGCTTTCTGATAAACCTTAAATATGTTGAAGTGAAATAATGAACCTAATCATCTTTCCTACAGCATAAAACCACCCTGTTCCAAAAATCATAGGGCATATGATTACACTAAAAATAATGAAAATATTAGTGATAATAATACCTCTTTAGAGGGCACCCAGTTATTCAATTGCTCAGTGCTTTAACACACAACTCTAAATTACTTATTTTACAAAAGTCCTATAATGTCATCAACTACTTTTAGAGCTTGGTGTTCAAATTTTTAATAAAATCTAATTATTGTGATAATTTTCAGCACCATTATTTAAAGCACAAAGTGGAAGTATACATGCTACGATAAAAAAAAATGCTTGGAAATGGAACTGAAAATATTTTTCCAAACTTGATGTTTATCAGAAAGTCCAGCTAAGATGATGTATCAATACATAATCATTTCACATTTTAGGTGTCTTCCAGTTCTACTCATATTTATCAGCACTTATTTTTAAGTATTACACACATGAAGAATTTTAATCCTGATACACTAAACAAGAAATAAAGGAGGAAGGAATATTTCCATTAAGTCTGGCATAAGTATTACAAAGGGGAAAAGTCTTTTCCAATATGTAATTTGCTTATTTCTCTGGAGTGATGTGATAATAGCTTGCATACAATTCCTTCCTGAAGTTACCAAGAGTCACATTGACTTCTATGAAAGAGTCACTTTCCACAAGGAGCAGTGAGTCTCATGGATCCTAGAGACCACCAAACACAAAACTGCAACATTCCAAATTGCATTCACAAAGGTTATCTGAGAAAGATGGAAAGAGAAAATGAAAAGCGCGTTGAAGGATAATCAGGAGCTCACCTGGAAAAGCAGAAGAAATTCTGGCAAGAGAAAGCGCATACACAGAAGGAAGGCTAATAAATACTGTATCTGCTTAGAAATATGTTTGGAGCTAGGCAGGGGGAAAATGTTGGAGGGAAATCTTAGGAGAAAGTATAGCGTTTTAGTCAGCTATTTGTGACTGTGATGAATGGATCTGAGAAGAATAGTTTTAGGAGGAAAAATTTATTTTAGGGCTCATGGTTTCAGAGCTCTTAGTCCATGGAAGGCCGACTCCATTCCTCCGGGCTCAAAGAGATGGCAGGCATGGCTCCTGAAAGCTCCAGGCGTCATATTGGGAAGCAGAACAGAGAGAGAAACTCCACACCAGATACAGAAGACATACCCCACAGGCACGTCCCCAATGACCCCCTCCTCTAGTCATACCCTACTCTCCCTCAGTTGCCAGTTAATCCCTATGATGGATCAAAACTCCTACAATCCAGTCATTTCACCTCAGCCTTCACATTGTCACACAGGAGTTTTTGGGGGACACCTCACATTCAAATCATAACATATAGTGTCAATTTGTGAAATGCCTCATCCATCTAGTTGAATTTTAAGTTTTTCTATTCAATGAGAAACTATCAGAAATTCATGATGGAGGTCATCTCATTATCAAATTTGTGTTCTGAGGAAGGCCAGTTATGTCATTAACCTGAATATGAAATATTGGCCATATCTAGATTAGAGGGAAGACTAGGTTCTATATAGTCAGCAGTGCCATTTTCTTAAAATTCCTGTGGTCTAAACATTATTTGCTATTATTTGGGAGCTCCAAAGGACAGAGTAGAGACTCTCAACTCCTTGCCTGAGATTTTTTTCCTGTCACCACCACTAAGAATTCACTATATTTCTTTTTTCATTGTGATAGGTTAACTGGCTTCCAATTACTTTGTCACTGATTTAAATTATCTTCAATACTCTCCAAACTCCAATTCTGATATTGTTTATGAAAATTTTCCTATCATTTATGTTAGTTCCTCTGTTCTAAAAAAAGTCGTAGTTTACCCTAATTTTTAATAACAGAAATATTAGAATTATAAAAAGCAGTAAGACATAAACAACTGCCATTAAAAAGAATACCAACTACATGGCACAGAAGTGCGAGGATCTCTTGCCTATACAGTGACCAGGCGAAAACATTGCACATACTTGCTGACAGCTTCCTACATAGGAAGAGCAATACCTCTTACCCTGTAGTTGCCCTTGGAATTTGACAGCTAGTTTAGAACCCTCAAAAACTATCCAATGCCAATCATCTTATAGCAGAACTTGAATTTTAAAATTCTATTTATGTAGATTGAAGAGCTGATAAATTTTAATTCCCATTTTGCCAGCTCACATGTAACTCAGATAAACAGAAGCACCATCAAGTGCTCAGGCACCAGGAGCAGGGTGAATATTTGCCTACATGTGCATTCCCATTCTGTAGAAGAACTGGAGAAACAACAGAATGTTTTGAATAGAAAATAGAACTCCTTCAAACCATTTAAGGATTTCAATAAATATGAACTATGGAGAAAAAGATAACTGTTTTGTAAAGATGATTTCTAAATTTTGTTATCAGGTCAGATAATGTCGAGTTTTGTTGAAAAGAGAATGAAAACCTTTAAGACACCACTGAACTCTTTAAATATAACCCTCATTCCAAACAACATTGTGTATGTGTGGTTCAGTTTGTCTTATGGGTGAATACTTTGGTTGATTAGATAATTTTGGCAACTGCATTTCACAGTAAGACCTGCTAATGTTAAAATCAGTTTTTAACAATCATGTCCTGTGCTGTTTTCTAACGTGTGTGTTTATGCATGCTGCTGTGTGAACTGTTAGGCTTGGAGCATTTTTAATGATGCTAACTTGTGATACTTTATTAATGTGTGTATTTATGCATATCACAGAAAGTTGTTAATGTTATAAGCATTTATTAGGACTTCATCCTAAGATATTTTTAACAAATGTTTATAATTACTTGCAAGTCCAAATGTGTCTAGAAAATACTGGTTGAAATCACTGTGTTTACCAAGGCATGTGGCAGTGTTGTGTGACTTTCTCAGAGTTAGAGCAGAGTTTTTTTTCCCTGAGAGTATGCTTCTGAATCAGTATTTTTTTATTTAAAAACTCAAATATGCAAAGAAAGTAAAATGAAAGCATCCTTAATTTTAGAAAATGCAAATTATTTATTAGATAGTTATTTTAGATAAGATAAATTGCATAGAGAATGCAATGATATATATATATATTAATATACACACATATTTTCTCTCTCATAGAACTCAAATTAGGATAAAATAGCCACATACAATATTAATTCTGACAAATATAACCATGGAAAATGGTATTGCAGAGATATAGAGTCTAATGGGAAGGTAGAGAATAAGTCTGAAATAATTATTGCTCTCTAAATGTACTATTCTCTTCCTTATTTCTATAACTAATTGGATTTATTTATTCTGCCTGGAATATAACTCTTTTAGTTCACTTATTGAACTTCTATTTATCCTTCAATATTGCCCTTTAACAAACTTGAAATCTATAAACACTGTAGAAATTGTCTATGCTAATTTTCAAAGTTATGCTACAGCAACAAACCTTGAAATCTCAATAGCTTCATACACAAATCAAACCAGTCAGACAAGCCCTATAATATGTGCCAAGAAATGTTGCTCTGGGCACTTTGGAACCAGACAGATTGTGGTCCTGCCATGTTGCAACTATAACACCTGGAATATGTGGCTTTCCTGCTCACCTATACTTCTAGGCTGATTTTTCTGTTTTGTCCTAGTCTTTTACTCACAGGAAATAAAAGAGCTCACTAGGCTGTATCAGGAAATGGTAGATGCAACACCTGGAAAGTTTGTGGAGTTTTAGGAAGGCAGGCAAACCACACAAAATAGGTTTTTAATTCGCAGAACACAGCATTGTTGTAGCTGAAAAGTCTGGTCACACTAACAGATGACATTCATCTTAAAGATATTGTACTATAGAACTGATATCAAAAGTATTAATAGTCAAGGGACTGAATTTAGGATGGAATTTAGGTTATGGGAACATGACAAATTCCAGGAACCAGATTGTAAAATACACATTCTGAAAAAAAATATTTACTGCTGACATATTTTAATCAACAAAATCAAGTTCCTTACAGTGTAAATTAAAATCAGAATTGATTCTAGGTCATGAAATTGGAGGTTAAGCATTGACCTGGAAAAGGCTAGAGGAAAGAAGGGTAGAAAAGATCAAAAGGCCTGTACTGTGGGGTCAGGAAATATAGGACCTAAGAATCTAGTAAACTGCTGTAATCTGAATCAAGCTTGCTGGCAGGAAGATGTGACAGAGGCACACAATTCTGAAAAAGATATGTATGTCAGCATTTTTAGTGATCCTGTAATCCTATTGTCATTTCTACTTAATTTATTATTTTGTACCAATTATAGATTAATAATTCATACTGGACTACAATGGTTCCAAGGTTTTTCTGCAGCAGCAGAGAGTATATTGAACTTTTTGTGTATGTGAATTTTTCCAATTGTTAATTGCTTTCCTTTTCTTTACCTTATTCTAACTAGAGGCAGAGCAGTTTTTCAACAATGTATTCATCTTTGGTGTTTTAATTTGTGCAAATTATGCTCATTCAAAAGATAATTAAGTTCTGCTAATTTACAAAATGACCCAGAATTCCTCCTTTATCCTGTGACTCCTACAGCAGGTCAGAGACTCCTCAAGCGCAAGGTACCAAAGCAGCTCATGTGGCCAATTCTTCCGCCTATAAATTCATGATATGCATGTTTCTGCACCGACACTGAAGTTCTTGACACAGTGACAGACTTTTTCCACTTCACTAAGGATTTTTCATGCAGTATACCACTGTGGCTCATATTCCTTGCAGAAAATGTCCTGCCACTTCAATTAGAGAAACAGGCGACACCTTGCTGACATTTCAGCAAACACTGAAGACAGTTAGAAATAGAATTAATCATGGCCTCTTGACTGAAACCAAGAATCCCATCTTGTCTGTAATCTATGAACCTAAATGAGCATGTTGAAACAAATTTTCAAAAAAGTGCTTAAAATATTTCTTGCCTGCATTGTCAGATACTGCAAGAAATGGTTTCACTTTTGAAAAATGCTCTTTGATATATATTTAACTGTTTAATATGTCCTTGAAATCAAATGCATGTGAGGGTTAATATTTATGAGCATATGTACATTTTGCATGTGTATGCAAAACAATTCCAGTCCAGGTCACTATGGTCCCACAGCCTTGCCGTGTCTCATTCTCACTCCTCTCCACTGCATGCTCCTTACAATAAATAGACCTTTCTTTCAAAAACATAGATGTGATTATTATCAATATCTTTCTTAAAATAAAGAGGTGGTGCTTTTGGGAAGGTACTAGTGTGGATTTTTCATGAAAGGGATCAGTGTCCTGATAAAGGAGACATGGAGGCCCCTCGTACATCCCACTTAGTGTGGATTTAGCAATGAGGTACCATCTATAAAGGAGAAAACAAGAAGGTGTCATCTATGGAGCAAAAAGCAGTCTCTATCCAGACCCTGATCTGCCTGCACCTTGATTTCAGACTCACTTGCCTCTGGAACAGGAGAAATAAATTTGTGTTCCTTATAAACCACACAGTCTATGTCAATTTGTTTCAGGAATACACATGGACTAAGACAAAAACTGGTACCAAGGAGTTAGGGTGTTGGTGGAACAAAGCACTTAAAATGTGGAAGTGGCTTTGGAACTGCATGAGTATTAGCTGGATAATGGTAACAGTTGCTTTGAGGGGCATGCTAAAAAAGCCTACATACCTTGATCAGACTGGTTCAAAGGGGTGCTGAGAAGGATTCAGAAGAAAAGCAGAGCTATAGAAGAAGCCTCAGTCTTCTTAAAGTCCCTAAGTGGTTGTGAACAAGCCATTGGAAGAATAGCAGATTAAAAAAGACCATTGTGATGAGTTCTCAGAAATGAAAAACATGTTAATGGACAAAGAAAGAAAGATCATCTGTGTTAGAAAGTACCAAAGAAGGTGACTGAGCTATATTTTCGACCTTGGGTTTAGTGGATGGTAACATTGGTGAAAATGAAATTAGATATTTAAGTGAAGAAATGTCCAAGTATTGAAGGAACTTCCTGGTTTCTCTTGACTGTCTAGGCTGAGGGGCCAGAAGAGTGAAATGATTTAGAGATGGAAATTTTGATCCAAAGGGAGGCTGAAGGTAAGAATTTGAAAAACTCTCAACCTACCTATACTGGAGCGGGGGGTGGATAAGAAAAGAGAACAAGATGTGGCCAAGTGACAATTTGATAAGGCTATAGATTGTCTACCTCTATAGAAACCAGGTTCTACTCATTAAGACAATTGGGAAATTATTCAGTCATTTAAACAGAAGACAGGACCTACTGTCCAATTAAATGAAAGATTAATCTCGGAAGCATTGCTGAGATCATCCCACTGGCCCTTGTATCACAGAACTAGAATTTCAGAGCCTTGAGAGCAGAGTAGTACCTAAAAAGGATTATCACTGCCCAGCAAAGACTCACATTGCAGGTTCTGCTCCCCAAACTCCAGTGCAGTGATCCTTAGTCCCCTATGGCATCTGTTGGCCCAGCTCAGCATGCTGGGGACACAGTAAAGCCAGTGGTGTGTGCCTTCTTCCAACTAGATTACAAAGAACACCTGGGAGACTCTCCACTAAGGAAACTTCCAGTGTAGTCATAGAAGCACTATTCCCAGGTAGAGAGCAATTTCTCTCAAGATTAATTGTACCTAGAATCTTACTCAAATAGAATTTAGATTATAGTTACATGTAATTTTGGTGTTTGAGTTAAAGGTGGAATAAGATTTGGGGGTCTATGAATGAATGTATTTTATATGCAAAAGGATATGAATTTGGCAGGATCTAGGTAGAATGCTGTGGTTTGAATATTTGGGTTTTCTAAAATTCACATGTTGAAATCCTAACTCCCAAGGTGATGGTATCAAGAGGTGGGGCCTTTGGGAGGTGAGGTCATAACAGAGGATCCGCATGAAAGGAATCAGTGCTCATATTAAGGAGACCTGAAGAAGTGTCCCTTCTGCATGTAAGAACAGAGCAAGAAAGTTTCTATGAACCAGAGAGTGAGCCCCAAATCTGCCAGCACATTGATCTTGGACTCTTGAGCCTCCAGAACTGTAACAAATTTCTATTTTTTAGAAATGATTCAGTCTAGAGCATTTTGTTATAGCAACATAAACAGACAAAAACAGAATAATATACTGATTGGATAACAATTTATTCCCCATAATTTAGTTAACAATTTTCCTATTTTTAGACATTTTGGATATTTCCTCTGCTTTGTTAAACTTCAAGTAAGGTATTTATAAATATATATTGTGTAATTCCTAACCTGCATTTTGGAATATATGTCTAAAAGTAGAATTACTGTGTCATAGGCTATGAATCATCCCTGAGAATGTGACCCAGTACATGTAATTAAAGGCGATCCTAACCCATCCCCAGGAGATTATGAGGGCAGACTGTCTTGAACCTCTTACCCTTTAAGGGATCAAGATAGGTGGAGGTTTTGAGCCTGGAAGTTTGTGGTCATTAATGCAGGTATAATTTTCTTTTTTCTGTCTGATGATTATTTAATGTGGTATTTTTCAGTTTTGTCATTTCTTTCACTAAATAATTATAACTTTTAACTTTTGTTAAAGCATGTATTATTAGTTTCTAGATATTCAAAGTAGCACTTGGCTCATTTTCTGCTTTGCAGATAAACCTTTCTTGCAACTAACTACATAATCATTTTGTTTTTAAATTTTCTATAGATAATTGAAAGAAAAATTTAGTCTTTTTTGATTGTATAATTAATTTTATAGCAGAAATGCTTTATATCTGCTTATTTAGAAATTATATATTACTACAATTGACAAAATCCCAAACAGTAGTGAATTAAACTGGATAAGGATTTTCTTTTCTTTTGTATAAAAGAAGTCTGAGATAGCTAATCCAATTCCTATCCTCAGCAACCCACATTTCTTCTATCACTGTTTTCTTAGTACATGACTTTCTCCTAAGATTTCCTCCTGCTAAGATACCTAATCAATTTTCAGCTATACATATGTGATTCAGGCAGTTGGAAGAAGGAAAAGGCAAAAGGGATTCTCATGACTGAGCCAGCTATCTGCCTTGATGAATTTTCTTAGAATACTACCCTTGTTTAGGAGACCCACAACACTTCATGTATGTATCAATGATGCAAACTTAGTTCTGTGTTCAATCAGCTGACACGTAAGCTGAGAAACGTAATACTTTGGTGGAATTTATCAACAGCAAGGTATATACATAAACTATCAAAATTTAGTAAGGAAAAAATGGAAGAGAAAGCATACTGAATGCACAAAGAACAATCTGATCTTTTTCTTCTTTGACTACTTCATCAAAAAAAAGGATTAAATAAAGGTCTTCAATAAAATTGTATAATGGTTCCCTGTGATATATTAAGGGAATTTTATGCTTCATTTATTTTTCTAGATTTTAAGCAGCATTTTTCAAATTATAAAATTAATATCTTTCTACTCTGTATTGTGATTCCCTTTATGATGTTTAAAAATTCATGATCACTGTATCTTCACTAAGGATTTACTACAAACACAGTAAAACAAAACACTTTTATGCATTGTTTCTTTCTCTTAAATTCAACTTTGTCTGAAATTAATATGACCAACATGACTTCATTTTTATTGCTTAGTAAATTATTACCTAATCTCAATTTTTTAACATTATATAAGTAACTTTGCATCTTACAGTTGGGCTTTATATTTTACTATATACATAACTTTAACTTAATATATATGACTTGAAATCATTTAAATTTGGTCTCAAATGTTGCTTTTCTGTACCCTTGTTTCATGCTGTGGGTGTTTTATGTTTTCTTGCTTTCCTCATTCTTTGTTTTACACCTTACAAGCTCAATAAATTATGTTTGGTTTGTGTTTATCTTATCATTGATTTTGAGATGCACATCATGATTCTAATTTTACTAGGATGTATCACAAAACCATATATTTAACATGCATTATTAGTAATACTTTTGAACTATTAATCAGCACATTTTAGGTGAAAAATTAAGAAACTGTCTCTGCTCAACTATTCGAAGTATGTTTTTTATAATAAAGGTGAAAATTGTGTATATGCTAATGAAATACTTTGATATTGAAATTTATTTCCATTTTTCTTAATTTTGTAATTAGATATTAGTACACTGCCTAAGCCATTCCATATGAGAATATTTTTCTGCTGCCTTTTCACATGGATGATTGCTTATAAAAATTTTCCCCTTTGATATATCTATGTATATTCTTTATTCAAGTTAACTATTACAAAGAGGGTAGTCTAAAATTTATTTTTGACACTTTTATGTTTATACTGAATATTTATTATGTTAAATTTCTTCAAAATTTATTATTATTGGAAGATTAGAATTTATCATTTTGATGCACAAAGATGCATTCTGGGAAAAATTCAGCGTGAATTCTATATTTATTTTTAATTCTACTATACCATTTCTAATTTTCTCTAGCTGTCCATACCAACAGGAAACTAAACAGACATGTTGAGGTATGTCCTTTATGAAATGACATGTTGAGATGTGTCATTTATTGAAATCCTGTAGTGTTTGATAACATGGGTAGAACTAGAGATGGCTATGTTAAGTGAAGTAAACCAGGTGCAGAAATGCAAGCACTGTATGATCTCTCTCATAGGTGGAATTTGAAAAGGTTGTCTCAGAACTTGGGAGTAAATGGTGGTTACCAGAGGCTAGAAGAGTAGGGAGGAGGGATAAAAAAAAGATTGAAGAACAGGTACTAAGTTACAGTTAGACAGGAACAAGATGTTCTGACATACAACTGTATAATAGAGTGACAATAAACAATTTTGCACTGTGTATCTCTAAGAAAGCTACAAGAAAGGATTTTGAACAATTTCATCATAAAAAATAAATGTTTGAGATGTTTAATCTGACTGAAATATCACATAATGTATTCATGTTTTAAATTATCCTATATTACCCCAATATGTTCATTGCTTATGTTGATATGTATCAGTTAAAAATGGATTTAAAAGATTGTCATTTGACAGCATAACAAAGTTAGGTTGTTTTAATTTAATAAGCATTTGTTTTGAGCAGCTACACTATTATTTGCCTGCCTTTGCATTATTAATTCTAACTTTTTGTTGTCCTGACAGGCTGCAAGGTCCAGTAAAAGACACTCATAGAAGTTGAAAGTGTGTGATGATACAACACATCATGGGAGGGCCTGATGGCAAATGCAAAGTGCTTAAAACTACAGACAGGATCATGCACTTGTAATTAAAACTTGAAAAATTACATTTCACCTAGTCAAAGTATCGGATAAACTGTAGTGAGGGAAAGACTAAGGGTTTTTCGTGTTTGTGTGTGTGTGTGTTTTCTTTTTTATCTTTTTCTCTTCTCCCCTTCCCCCTTTACAAGCTTCTCGAATAATCTTCAAAAGAAAAGGAATACAGTCCAGGGCATACTGCTGGTTCCCTTTACCAATTTGATCTCATTAACATTCTGAGCATTAACAAAGCATGTAGTTGAGTTTGGACCCTGGAATCAGGATGAGATTCAAGTAAAATATCACATTTTTCTCAAATTCTTCACTTTTAAATAGAAAAAGTAACAAAAATAACTATTTCATAGGATTATTGTAAGGATTAAACCTCATGTCATAGATGAAACACTTAGAACAGGGGCCTTCAAGTAGAAAGCCTGCAGGAGTGTTAGCTGACATTGCTAACTGAGTCAAAAAACTCTCCCAAATCAAGCCAATTTACTCATTCAATGTGATTTCTTGTATGAGTGGTCATAGTTTTTGTTTGCTTTCATGTGACTCTACATACAGGGAACTGGAGTGATATTTCATTGGTGAGACAGTAAAGTGGCTAGGTAGTCAGGTCAAAGGTCCCCTAAGAGCTAGCAGGTAGAGAGTGATTGACAGGCATTCTCTGAGCCTTCATATGTAAATGACCATGAGGCTCACCTGGGGGAGCAACTCCTTTGTGCCTGAGGTGGGAAAACTAAGAAATAAGAGTGGATACAGATGGGAACTTGGAAAGAATTGCTACCTTTTTTGCTTAGATTTTTAACCAATGACTTTGGTACAGAGTTTCAATGCCTGTTTTGCATAGGTTTCAACCAATGATGTAGATGTATTTCTCAATGCCTGCTTTGCATGAATGTTAATTATGCTCATACCCCAAATCAATATAACCCCCGGCCTGACCTCCCTCCCTTAGTCAGTGTCCTGCTTCCAGATAACCCTCTGCTTTGCGGAGTCCCTGCTCTCCTTCCTTAAATAAATCCTACTCCTTTTTACCCCTCCTTCCGTGGTTGTCTATGGATTTTATTCTTCAAATTCGTGAGACAAGAACCCAGAAGATTGGTGCCGAATTCCTGGGGTGAATTTCCACCACGCCAAGAGCTGCAACACCCAGCTTTTAGCTGGGAATAGCTGCAAACCCTAGAAGCAGGCTATTTTGGCTGCTGGAATCTGTAGTAGCCCAGATTCCATTTGCCAGAGGGAGCAGAGAATCAGGCCTCATCTCAAAAACCCCACATCACTAGTTGCCTGGCACGGACAAGGACCTAGGTTCAAACCTCAGCACCACATATACAAGAAACTGTTGGAACAAAGAAAACAAAAAAAGAAAAAAAAAAACAGATGAAAAACTAAATACATTCGATTCTCTTTTTCTCTCTCTTTGTCTCTCTCCCTTTCACCCTGTTTAAAAAAAAAAAAAAACTGCCAGGACAGATCAGATGAAACTCTAAACCAGAATTCAAAGGGTAACTTTGTTTACCACTTACATTTACCAAGACCATAGACAAGTCTTCCCACATATTTGTTTTCTGAGTGCAATTCTCAAGGCTGTAGTCACCTAACTCCTGCCACTGAAGTATGAGCAACTGATGGCAGACACTGAGACTTTTCTTCAAAGTTTTACAAGTGTTAATGGCATCCTGGACTCAGGCTGCCTCTTCAAATTTTTCATCAAATAAACACATGAATAAAATACTAAACAATAAAATTCATTTAGCTGTAAAAAAGTTCTATTTTTTAACTTTTTTGTGGATAAAAAATTTTAATCTGAAACTAGTAAAGAATATACTGAGAAGAAATAATACAAAGAACTTGAGTAAATTTGCTTAACTTTGGTAGAATCTAAAAGTAAAAATAGCAAACATGGATTTTATTTCTCTTAAAAGATACAAGAATTAAAATTAAAAGGAATAAAATTCTTGACATTTTTTAATTCAACATATGGATAGCTTTTCTACTTCTGCTGATAAAAGAAATTAACATAATGAAAATGTGCATTCCATCTTAATTTTTGCATTTTCCTACACTTCCACGAGAACCTAAAATCCCTTTTGGCCTCTTCAGGTGTTTCAACAATAAACATTATATTTTAATGCCTTCTTATTTCTTCGCAGATAACACAGGTAAACATATATATATATACAACTATCTATTATTTTATTAAAATTTAGAGCTCTGTTATCTTAAACAGATTATCATAAAATTATAGCAGTAATATTTCAAGTTATATACTTACATCAAAAATTACTGACACACATGGATCACCACATTTCAAAACTATTTAAGCATCTTATATTGAAATGGTGATAGTTCTGCTGCTGGGATTACATAATGTTAAATTACTAAAAAATCTTTTGAATTTTCATCATTTGTCCAAGGAACATAAAATAACTCATTATTCTTGATGCTTCAAAAATATTTGTATGATTTGAACTCCATGAAAATGAAAATTTTGAATTAAAATGGGAACAAACATAAAATTTTTTTCTCTAATATTTTGTAGGACATTTTTCAGATTAAATTTCATATTTTATTTTAAAACAATTTGCTAGGCTTCCTTTGTCTGCTATCAAAAATATAAATATATATATACATATATATATTTCCATTAAAAATGAAGTTAGAACTAGAGTTTGTTTAGAAGTTATATTGGCTTTAATGAGATGTATTATAGTAATTTTTGGTCAACTATTAGAAAAATATATGGGTAATGTTGTACAAAAGATCAATTTATATATATGTATATATATATATATATATTCATGATATACAACATTTTCAAAGATCATGTTCATTTTCAATATTATACGTTCAATCTCACTAAAAATCAAAGAAAAAAATTTAAATGATTACTTCACATAAAACTAGCAAAGATTTAAACAAAATGATTAAAACATGTTAGGAAGAATACAAGAGACAGAAGTAATCATTGATGGTGAGAATTTTCCCTCGTGCAATCTATTTTGCAACATGTATTAGTAACCAGAGGCACTTGAAAATTCAATCAGTAATTTGGATAAAGATGCTCTATTATCACTATTGTTGTATAAAATACCTGTAATTAACCAAAATGTCCAAAATTTTAGAGCAATTAATTAAATCCTACTATTTTTTATAATAGCAGAAAGGTCACATTTAGATGCATAAAAAATTTAAATGTTGATATTATTTGACTAAGAAATCCTGCTAAAAATTTAATCTAGACATAAAGATGTTTAGGAAAATATTCATATACAAAGCTATTTATTATAGCATTATTTATCCCATCTAAGGAAGATTTTTAAACATGCACATGAATTATCTAACAGAATCAGTAGTTCTGCCCATACTCCAAAAATATTGGATACTACTTAAGGGAAAAGAAAGTTCATTAAAAGAAGGCTAAAATCTAAATAATATGACAGCATCTGCAGTATTGATCAAGTTTTATAGAAACTATGTATAAAAATGTATTTTTATAGTTTGGTTCAGGAATGTCCCTCAAGAGCTCATGTGTTGAAAGCTTGGACCCCACTGAAGCCATGCTTTCAGAAATGATTGGATCTCATGAGGGATCACACCTCATCAGTGGACTAATTCATTGATGGATTCATAATTTGATGGCATTGTTGGAAAGTGATGGAATCTGTGAGAGATAGAGCCTAGTTAGAGGAAGTGAGCATCTGGACATATATCTGTCCACAGCTACTTCATTGCATTCTGCTTCTCAGCAGCCATCAGGTGAACAGCTTTGCCCTGCCAAATCCTCTCATTATGGCATTCTGCCATGCCATAGGCCCAAAGCAATGGACCATGTCAACCATGGATTGAAACTTCAGAAACTGAAAGCCAAAATAAATGTTTCCTCCTTAAAGTTGTTTTAATCAGGTTATTTTGTCACAGCAACAAAAAGCTGACTAATCATGTACCAATATTCATGATGTAAAAACAGGAAATAAAAATATTGTGAATTAATATACCAAAATCCAAAGAGTTTATTATTAATGGCCTAACTGCATGTATTTTTCTTTGGAATTCTGCATATTTTCCATATTTTTCTAATGACAATTTAATCATTTTTACATATGGCAAATATATTTAGATTGTTACATAAAAGAAGTGTAAAGAATACTTTATAGTTGATAAATATATATATGGAATATGTATATTTTGGCAGATGAAATTAAATTGAATAGATATTAGAAAAATCACCTAGACATATAACATATTATTTCTACATTTAATACTTGAAATTCTTTTGCAAAAATGATTTTCCTTTTTCTTCATTTATTTATTCATTTAGTTTTATCAATATGGATTCAAATATATATTTTATTATTGGGTTTATAATCCAACATTATCAGTTTATTTTGTTGGTCAAGTTGTCCCATATTTGACCATTGGAAGATTGGTTCCTGAGTTTTGCTTTTTTTTTTGTATTTTTTGTGCTGCTGCAGATTGAACTCAGGACTTCATACATGTCAGATAAGTGTTCTATCATTGATCTACATTTCCCTTCCCTGCTGAGTTCCTGGACATGACCTTCATCCTTTGTTTTATTTTGTTTTTAACATTTACTATTTAGCAACACAAGATGCTACAGGTTCATTTGTACAATTCCTGCCTTGGGGCTGGAATTAGCCATTTTTCCTACAAGTTTCCTTTTACTGATAATAGTATATGAAAACCAAAATCTTAGTTTATTATTGCTACAGGGCATCATTGCTTCTAGGAACACCACGGTAATAGACACAAGCAAGATCCATGGACAGATGCTGACACTTATTATCAAAAGTTTGAGATTTGTGGGTTGGAGTGGTGGCTCATCAATTAGAGTGCTTTCCTGGCACACAGAAGGACCTAGTTCAAATTCCAGGACCACATACACAACTGTCAGACGAAGGCCAGAGGAATAAACAAATAAAATTGATTCTCTCTTTCTCTGAAAAAAAAGAAAGTTGGTTTGCAGTCCTAAAAAACATATTGAGTATAGTGATAATTTTACCAAATGTCTACAAATTCTTTTATACCCCTGCTTTCAGAGTTGGAGTCCAATTACCACCAGCACACTATCCAAATGTGGATGGAACTCAGTAACCTCCTTCTAACAATTAGGGTATGGAAAGAGAAAAATAGTTAACTTTAGAATGGAGGAAACAAGGAGACATTTAAACCAAATGGTCAAGGCCAACATTGCCACAAGTCAGTCATGGTCAATATGATTCCTGATATAATAAGAATAGCTCAATGATAACATTCTTCCACAAAATCTATAACTCCAATCTAATTATGAGACATACCAGACAAACACAAATTAAGGAAAATTAGATAAAATATCTAGTAGTCTTCAGCAATATTAGGTTATGGAAGATAAGGAAAGACTAAGAAACTTTCATAGATAGGAGACATGAAGACTAACTATAATGTGTTATCCTGGATTGGATCTTGGAACAGAAAAGAAGAAATAAGTAAAAGCCAAACAAATAAAAAAAGAACCAGTGTTATCCAAGTGATTAAAAGCTGTCAGGTAGTTTCTTTAGCAGTAGTACCCCAATACAAACTTATCAGGTTTGATGAACGGACCAAATGGAGAACAACTGTATAAGATTAAACCATTAGGATGTGAGGGTATAAAGCAACTCTCTGCTATTGTTGCAACTCTTCTTAAGTCTGAAATCATTATGAAATAAAATGTAAAGTGAAAATCTAGGCATGATTCCAATATGCATGATTTTTTAAAATAATACAGTGTCATGCAAACCAAGTATTGCCCATATATTTCTTCATGTGTCACCCCAGATCACAATGATTAGAACACAGTAAATGAGAAAATGGAATCTTTAATTACAGTAATAAGTTATTATTATATATTAAATTAATGACAAGTTTTATTAAAGTTAAATTGGAGTTATAGTCTATGGAAATTGAAATTGGGAAGAATAATTTGTATTTAATATTTATGGGAAGTATGGAATTATTGATTTCTTGTGTGAATAGACTGAAAACTTCTAGGTAGATAAACAGATAATCAGATACGGTGGTGTTCTCTCAAGGAAATGATGACCTTTGATCTATTTTTCTGAAGCCCAACTTGGAAAATGTAATAAAACTAAATACAATTTTGCAGAAAGAGATGCCTTGCTAAAATAGCAAAGCAGTCATCATTTCCATATCTGAGACCAATGTCTGCTTTTGACTTCTTTTTCATTCTTATGTCAATGACTTCAGCACTCTTTGCATTAAAGGCTCCTGATAAGTCCTTCCTGACCTAATGCTTTGCTTGTTTCTTTTTTACCTCTGATTTACTGAGTTATATTGAATTAGCAATGAAGAATACGTGGAGAAACTGGTGCAATCCTCTGACATCTGATAAATGCTCAACTCTGTCCCTAAAAGGTAAATGTACACCTATCATCATGAAACAAAGGAAAATATATTTTCATTTTAAGAGCCTGCACCCATTTCACTGATTGGAAGAGATTTGCATTGATTCTGACTTCAAATGGCAGCCTTGAAAACATTTCTCTGGCTTCAAAGAATTATAGAACTTTATCAGACCTTTTGAAGCAGCTTCAGAGGAAGGAATCTATTTGAAATATATTTCACAATTCTGGCTAAACAATATATGACACTAAGAAAATTAAGAAAATGTGAAAATAAAAATAGTTCTAGTCTCAAAAAAGTTTTTATTCTGATTAGACTTGGAAAACTGAATTTGAAGCAAAATTAAGACAATGTTTCAGTTTTTTAATACTGTTATCAAAGTAAACTATGATTTGATTAAACAAGAACTTGAATTTGTTGGGATATTGTTTAGTTTATAACACTATGTTTAGAATAAGGCTAGAATAATAACATGCATATGAAAAGTCTATTTTAAACTATTCATAAGCCAAATTGATTATACTCATTCTGTCATAAGTACAGAGAAGGTGAGGCATTGAATGTTTTCATGGCTATACAAAGTATATAACAATGACTAAAGTATTTTGGCTCAGAAAACAATAAAAAATGCAAATTTTAAAAGTTCTTAGAGGAAAATAAACAAAAATACAATAAGTATTTTCGCTCCCATTAATTAATGCAAGCAGAAAATAAAAGTGAATTAACATAATCCAAAACTCTGATGAATGTGAAGTTCAAATCACACCAAAATTTAAACATTATGTAAAAAAACTATAAAAGTTAAGTCTGTCAACTAATAACTTACAAGCAAAAAGGTACATTTTCCAAAGAAAAGCAGAACACTAAATAAAATTTAAACATTGCAATGAAATACACAAAGTTGATTGAAAAAGATAAAAATAGTTCATCCACCCTAGAGTTATCAGTGCAGAAAGATGATTATAATTCCATAATGGAATATTTAGAGTATTTGTTAGATTTTTCATGGAGTATATATTTAAGTCAGATATTTTGCATTCTTTTCACAATTTTCTTTCCTCTTTTTCCCCATTTTTTTTTTGGTCCCATACAGAAAATCATTTTGCATTTGGAAAATCCTAAGCATCCTGCTGAGGGATCTAGTCCAACTCTCACTGCCATGAAGACAATTGTGCCTATAAAAAGATGATTGTTCTTCCTGCTTCTTTAGATGTGTAAACAATGAAGAGGGAGCTGGAAGATACTCAAATAACTCAGTCTGTTTGGATGTCGTGCCTGAATGTAAACCTAGGCATAATCACAAGGTAGCTTAAGTTCCTTACATTGAGAGACATCCAGGAACCTCTTAATACTCATTCTGAAATATTTATGTCTATAATTTTGTACAAAGCTTAAAACTACTCTATCATTTAACTGTTCTTTCAGCTGTCAATAAAGTTTTTATCAAATGTCAATTTAAAATATTACAGTGGGGCTGGAGTGGTGACTCAACAATTATGGTGCTTGCCTGGCATATACAAGGACTCAGGTTTGAACCCCAGCACCACATACACAAAGTGCTGAAGCAACAAAAGCCATATAAAAAGTTAAATAAATTTTATTCTCTCTCTCTCTCTCACTCTCTCTCTCTCTCTCTCTGTCCCCCACTCTCTTTAAAATAAATAAAACATTAAAGTATATACAACGAACAATAGCATTTGAATAACTTTTGTGAATTGGTTAAACCGCACTCGCAAATCAACAAATGCCGGGTTATACAACAAATCCATAAGTTTTGGTAATATATCCAGTCAATGGCACTGAAGCATGCTTTGCATGGCTTAATTCTTTTCTCTAGGGAATGACCGTGCAGAAGGGGTAACTGTGGGACAACTAAGAAGTTAAGACAAGCTGAAATGAAACAGTGGTAGCAAGGGTATGTACGTGTTCAATGTACATCCCAAAAGCAAGTGGGAATGGGAATCAGCAATTAATCACAATGACTTGAGGCATCTTAATGATAGCATTTTAGTAACAGATAACACAATATGCAGCTTGAGGAACAGAGCTTCAAAAGTAGCTATGTAAGAAAAATAGCATATTAGTCAGCTTTGTATTGCTTTTACCCAAATACCTAATAAGACCAACTTACAGAAGGAAAAGTTTATTTTGGTCTCATCATTTCAAAGGTTCGGTCCATGGTCAGCTGACTCCATTGCTCTGGGTTTAATATGAAGTAGGACATCGCGGAGGAAGGGCATAGAAGAGGAAAGCTGCTCAGCTGTTAGCAATCAGGAAGAAGAGCGAGATAGCAAGGTACCAGGGAAAAAAATTCACTCAAAGGCATGTTCCCAGTGATCCACTGCCTCCAACCAATGCTATCTACCTACAGTTAGTACCCAATACAGTTGGCCTTTAAAATTTTTAACCCATCAAAAGAATTCATCCACTGATTAGGTTACCTCTCTCATATCTAATCATTTTACCTCCCGTATTAACACCTAAGCTTTGGGAGAACATTCAAACAATAACAAAGATACTCTTCATACACTGCCAAATAAATGAAAGCTATTTGAGGTTATTTATGTTGAAGATATAATACAATCATAGCAATGATCATCTCTTTGTAAATATACTGGTAGAAGCTTAAGCAAGCCCACAGAATTCAGCACAACTGGTTGTCATAAAGACCAGAAGGGTTTTCTTGATATCAGCCTAGAACCAAGAACATAGAACACAGGTAGTACACATTTACTGAATGTACAGTTATTTCTTGAACCAAACTAGACACTGAACTAATTTAATCTCTATGTAAGCTTCATAATTATGTGGTACTCTGGAGGTCTTTATAATAAGGATTTCCTTGAATCTATGTAAATTCATTTGGACTGACGGTCACACATTGACTCTAAGAATTAGCAAAGAGAATTCATGCTGATTTGCTAAAGTTGTGATGTTTTCAATTTAATACACTCCTACAAAAACAAAGCATACACTAATAGGACACAGAAATCCATATTATATCCCCTTTCAAAACTTCACAGCACTGTTGCAACACATATTGGTGAGCAGTGCTCAAACTGCTAGGTGGGAAAAGAGCAGAAATCATATTATTGTTGTAAAATGTTTTTAAAATGTTTTATTCCTTGAATTTCCATCATAGCTATTGTTCCCAAATACTACCTTTTTATAAGATAGCTCTGGAGGTAATAATGAGATTGGTAGGGGGCATGTTTCATTCCCTGTTGGGTTAGCAAAAAATAGGAATTATATTGAATGCATATTTCTATTAACTATTCCAAAAAGGAATGTATGAGAAACATAGTAGTAGAAAGTCATTATGAACTGAAGTTATAGATGCTTAGATGGTGAACTATTGTACTTGGAAGAATATGTTATAAGCCACTTGACAAAAAAGAGCAACTAGACTATAAAACTAACTGAGCAAATAAAAAAAGAATAAAAAGGCCAGAGTGAAAGCAAGTAATGAAAGGCTTTTAGTACCAAGACATTGACTGGAGTCCATTAAGAAGTTGAAATGAGATTGGAGTTATATTTGTAGAGCTAATATTGTGAAGTATTCCAACCCAGTATGTAGTTCTACAGGCATGAAAAAAGGAGATGAACACAATTTTAAGAGGTGCAGAAAAAAAATGACCAGCAATGCAGAAGATAGAAGAATTAAGGATAATCATGCTGAAAATAAAAAAAACTTTTCGGCTATAATTTCTTCCATAACGTTGAGTGGCATATATTCACAGATGTAGATTTATATGCACAATAAAAAGTGCATATAAAATGTTAGTGATAAATAGAGATAAATTACTATGCATAAATGAAAAACACCACACAGTTTAATTACGGACAATATGTGCCTTGTTAAATATCTATCTGACCAGAGTAGAAAGAAGTGAATAAAAATTAAAGCTAAAAATAGTTTTAAAGATTAAAGTAACTGAATTCAAAGACAATATAAGTAATGGCAGTCATTTTAATTACCATCAGACAGTAAAGAGTAAGCAACCGCACCAGTTCTCAAGGTTCTGTGTGTGTCTAGCACTACATAATTCATTTTTCTCTCTGCTTTCATCCACTAAGTAAGATCTTTCTGAATAAGTTGAGAACACCTGAACTGCTCTGCTCCTCTGAAAACTAAACATACACAATATGGAACAATTAAACGAGTGGTCACACTAACAGATGATATGGTATAGATATTTAACCTGTGCTCCTCATGCAACACAAATACACTCCCTAAACATAATAGTTAGATTGGATTGCAAACACAGCCCCAAAATGAGTCCCCTGGTTCTTACTTTGAACCACAACTTTGCTCTTAATTCCCCCTCCTTCACTGAAAATAAGGATTACAACATAGCTTTCTTCATTCTAGCTGCCCAGAACAATGAAGTGTTTTGCATTAACTCTCATTGGTGTTGGAAACTGCCTACCTACTGTCTGGATGGGAGGTGTCTGTAAAAAGCCTGAAAGTAGTAGTGTTTTCAGTTGTCTAGTGGACCATTAATATCTCAAACTTGGAAAGCAAAAGTTCATTCATGGACATCCTGTTTACACTACTGCTGTTCACATTTTATCTCCTCTGGAAAGTAACCAAATGGACAAGATTGAGGCTGAGGGACAAGTCACAGATCCAAAGAGGCGGTAGCAAGAAATTTTATCAACATAAAACTTGGAAGTGAGCTCTTAATATTGATATTCACAGTAGCTCACAAGCACATTTGCAGTGTCCATCCAATATCAGTGACCAGCTCTTCCATGTGTTGGCTGTTCTGGACAGGAAAAAAAAACCACCACTTACAGTGTACCTAGTATGTGGTAGGCAGCAGACAGTCCATTAGCTGTATGATATCACCTTGCATCCTTTCAATAGCCAGCAAGGTACATCTTTGTCTATTTTATCAATCAGAAAAATAAACCTAGAGGAATCTAAATTAGTAAATAGCAACTATCAGGGTAGATCTGGTTATGCATTATTTCCAATTCCATGTTCTTTATGCCATACATAGTGCTGCACTGGAAGTCTTCTTTAGCACCCTAGTTTGTGATAAACTACATACTCCCTTCCACTCTTAAAGATGAGAAATAACAAGGTCCACTAAAGGGTATTCCTAAAGGTACCAGGAGAGAAAGAGCTCACAACCAGGGAAGATAGTATTGTGGGTTCTAACTCTTCAATGCACTGCTTCAGTGTAAAACTGTTATTTGGAGAATTCTGAAATTGAGAAATGCTAATAGGGCCATTTACCAAAATTACACACATCAAAGAAAGAAGTGTTACATTATTTTTTTCCCTACCCTGAGTTGACAAATAAGTCACTAGATCCATAAGAAAATGGCTAATCACCTGGGTTCAGTTGAATGTCATTTTGGAATTTTCAGAACTGAAGAGAAACTACAAGGTGGTTGGAAAACTGTTAGTAAAAAAAACTTAATAGAGCACAGCCAGCAATGATTGGAAAGGCGTCCAGCACAATATCAGTGTTGAAGAATGAATCTAAGATACAAAATTATAGACCCATAGAAATCACAAAGGCCAGGACCTGACACCAGTAAAGTGTACCACACTGCTATAAAAATATGTAATTTATAAAGATTCTGTGCAGAGCTTATACTCTGATGACTCTGGTGTCTAAGCTAATAAAACTTATATGTAAAATATATTTCAAGAAAAAGTAATCCTAACTTAATCAAATAATCATATACAATTCCATAAGACAAAACTGAATTATCAGGCTAGTGTGAATAAATGGGAAGAAATAGCAGCAAAATCATTGTGGGTATTTAATTAAAGGGAACAGCATAAAGACAGAAGGAAAGCCAAGTTAGGCAATTGCCAGCATCTTCAATACAGAGCTTCAGTTACTCTCAAATTACTCCAAGCTGCAGTAAAAACCATCCAAATTCAGTAATAATACAAGATTATATGAATGATAAACACAATTATTGGTAATAAATGAATCTTATGAGTTAAATTAAATGCAGTGCAAAATACAAATGAATAAAGTAATGAAACTAATAAAAAATACTTTGGGGGAAAAAGCTTTGATATAATTACACCACACAGTACAGAACAGTTTAAAAATGAAGAGTATTTAAAATGTCAATTTTTAGAAATGAAAAAAATATTGTGCACTGTAATGGTTAATTTCAAGTTGGACTGGACTGCATTAAGGGGTATTTGGCAGACAAAGCATCAATTCTGGGTATGTGAATCAGTGAAGTGAGTGAGGGGGACTGACCCTCACTCAATATGGCCAGACACCATCCAGGTAGATCAGGGCCCAGGTAGGACAAAAGGGCAGAGGAAGGGCATATTGACTTTTTTTCTGGAGCCAAGGCTTCAGGTTCACCTGTCTTCAAACTTCAGGATTTACACCAATAGTCATCCAGGTTCACACCTTTATCTTCAGATGAAAATGACAATGCCAGACCCCTGGTCCCAAGGCCCTTTGGCTGAGAGCAAGGCATGCTTCCGGATTCCCTGACTCTCTATGAAGGGGTTTTCCTGCCTCCATAATAATAGGAGCTGGTCTCCTCATAAGTGCTCTTTCATCCCCTCTTACACAATTTTATTGACTATTTCTCTGGAAAACCCTAACATACGCTTCTATTGATGGAGATGACCCTATTAGCCATTAGAAACAGGAGCTTTTTTCTGTTTTGTTTGGGCCCCTCCTCTGCAATTGTCATTTATTTTCCAAGAACCATCAATGATCTACTAAATGATTTCTACTACACCCCATAAGGGAAGACTTTAGCCATGGGCAAAATGATCTGGAATCTTAGTTTCATTTCACATTGTTTTGAGAGTCGCCTGGGTAATTTGCACCAACCTTGAAACTAAAAAAGTTTCATTTTGAGAGGCACAAATGAGCTTAATACCCAACTTCCTTAGAAATAAGTAATGTAATGATTTTAAAAGCTTTATTTTGTGCATCTCTAAAATTAAATGTTGATATGTAATGTAAAGATTTTCTGCAGTCAACTAAGTCTCTGGATAAATACATAATAAGGTAAGATTTTATTCTATGAATTTTATTCTATGAAAATTTATTCTATGAAAATTTTATTCTATGAAATTTTATTCTATGTGTCAAAATATTTAAGACTTTCTATGCAACCAATAGAAGATACTACCATGGAACTGATTTTTTTTTTAAGAGAGGGGCACTGAGAGAGAGAGAAAAAGATAGAATCAATATTTATTTATATTTCCATCTGGCCGAGTAACCATATTGTAAGGGAAACACACAAGTATTTCACAAGGCCTTGTGATACAGTTTCTGAGTTGATAACAATACTGAGTGAGACAAGAAGTTAAGGCCTCCTAGATTTTCATCCTCTGGTAAGCACACCCTATGTCTTTTCCCAAGACTGTGGGTGAGAATGGGCATATGGATTTCACTCTTATAATTAGTTTACTTTATAACAAGTTGACAACTTTTCACAGAAATAATCAATGTTCCTAATTCAATGATATTGATAATCTTATTTATCCAGAGAGGGCCTAGCCCCATCAGATGGACCCTTAAAAACTAGTAGGCCTTTCCTGTAAGAAGACTTGAAGCTGTGAGAGAAATTCTGCAGTTGGCATGGAGCAAATCAATGGTTGTGCTGTGAAAGGGGCCTAGAGCAAGAGAGAACTCTGTCAGGGTCAGACTATGCTCCAAGATCCCTGCTATTTCAGCTGCACGACCTGAGACAGTCAATGCTACCTTAAAGTATTCACAGTAAATAATGAGAAGTCTCTGGAAAGACCCCATAGGAAAGTCACAACACAAACTGCTAGGATTCTAATGCAAGGCCATGCTGTTAGCAGCAGAGGATCACATCTTTGATAAATAGCTATTAATATGCCACTGGGCCCCAATCGTTAACATCTGATCAAAGGACTTTAATGACTGACTATAGCACCAGAGCTACCTATCATGTGTAATCAACAGATTTTCAAGTCATAAGATCAGTTGAGCAGAGCACTAATCTTTCATGCAAATGGATATGGAACAATGGTGATTAAGCCTAAGCAGATCCAAATGTCCAAGAAAGTTTAGTAAATGGGTAAAGATTCTCCTAACCTCTATACCTCAAAATTTCTAGACCAACAATTCTTTCTCAGCTTGACCAGCATATGGGGAACAAAGACCTCATAGGCGTTCACAGATGGGAGAGCTGGCTGCTTAATGTTTTTGTGTCGTTTTGTAGGGTTGTGGTTGCAGACCCACATAGAGGTGGCATTAAAGAAAATCCTCAAGTCTTCAGGGTTTCATGCTGCATTGATGTAACCTAAGCTGCCTACTTCACACACAGGCAGAATTCGTATGAGGTAAAGATACATGAAATGCTAGATAGGGCAAATGTCTTGAGCTATTTTGGTCATAGATTTTTTTTAAAGCAAGATTAGATAGATGAAAAGAAGTTATAAAAATAAGTATATGAAAGAGCATTTGGAATAAACTACAAAGCGTGAGTATCTTTACGTCTCATTCACCAGAAAATGCCTTCCTTCAGAGACAAGTCACTCAATGTGAAGGATGGAAAGGCTGATTTGTCTTGGGCTTTTATTCAGCTCTGTGTTCTTCCAACCCAGTTCTTAGGCAACAGGCAACAGGCTCACAAATGGAATAGTCATGGCTGCAGGGACAAACTATTCATGATATCAATAGCACAGACTCCCTCTCAGCAAGTCTGAAATGCCTGCTGTCATTCCTGAATATAGTAGAGTCCACAGGTTGCACTGGTGATAGCAGTAGTACTGGATATCATGAATATCTAAGGTTGTTATTGCTACCTATTGGGGATAAGTAGCTTTTTACCTGGAGAAGTCCTTGGTGCTTCGTATATCAACAGATAGCAGTGAATATCACAGTATTAATTTCTTGATAGGAGATCAAACCCCCCAGAGATGAAATCTGACCCCTTATCTTTCTCTAGCAATCTGAAATATTAGCCAAGAGAAAGGATATCTAGCATGAGTGATGGAAAAGGGAGATAACATTAATTCTATTCCCTGGACTAACTGCAGCAAGAAGGACTCTAGCTTATTTCCTTTACTCCCTATTAAAAAAAAAAAAAAACCTTTAAGGAATCGTGGTTGGCTGCTATCTTGCAGATCTGGTCACCAAGCAGCCTATTGAAGGCTCTGAGCAATGCAATGGGTGGACGAATGCAGGCAGGATAGACGATTCTTTTGCTGTACTCTTGGCCTAGATCTAATTTCAGCTACAGCTGGAATGGACAATTTCATGCTAATAAACCTAACTGAGAGCATTCCACACAATTGCCTTTTCAACTTCTTTAAGATTTCTATCAGAGAGTCAGTCATCTCAGAGTCCAAAATTCTGACTGGGCCTGGGCAGCTTCAGTACACAATGAGGGATGACCAACACCACTTGGAAAAAAATTGCTATAATATCCAAGTACTCTTAACCAAAGCAAGAGGATTGATGGTGGATAAATACTGTAGCCTACAGATAATCATGAGAAACATTTCCTATGCTTCTCAGATGTTCCCGCAAAATCCAACTCCTGTTACCAATAGCAATGACATTCTTGGTCTTCTCTGCTTCCTCACACCTACTTGTTGAAGTCATATCTCAAATAAGCACAATACCTCTTCTCAGACTGTTTTCAGAAATGCAATGATGACACTATGCTTAATGTAAAGCTCCTAGATATTAAGAATGATTCATACATTCTTAGCATGTCTAATGTTGGTATTACTGAACTAGTACTGTATGAATGTATATTATCTATTTATATTAGCATATGTAAATAACAAGATTACTAAATGAGCCATGGTTTTAATCACAGGCTATATTAAAATTTATGATAAAGTACATCTGTCCATTAGAAGTGTTAAAGTATACAATTTTCCATCTGCTGAGCTGACATTTGTCAGCCTGACATTTAATATTGTCAAAAACAGGCAAACAGTCCTACTGAGCCTTGCTAGGATTTCAAAGGAACTGTCTCCAGGTAGAAACTTTTAATTAAAGTTTGATTTAATGAAAATTATGAATGACAAAAACAACTGCTTCAAGTAAAATCAAATATACAGACTGGAAATAAATCTGTAAGGTTTTAATCTGAGAGATTCTGATCTTCTGTAAATTTGCTATAACACCTAAGCTCATATTTTAGATTTCTTTCACTATAGATTATGTTCCTTCCATTCATTGCCTTATATAGGTAAACAGGCCCATTTCTGTTTTTGGATGTGTTGTCGTTGCTTTTGTTTTCAGGTTCAGATTCCCCACAGTGATCTGAACATAGCGATAACAAATATTAGCTAACATTTTGTGAGGTCATGCTACATATCAGTTTGTACTTTAGACATATGTTCCAATATTTAATTCACAGCATTTTTTAAGAGAAAGAGAGGGAGAGAGAGAGGGAGGGAGGAGAGAGAATCAATTTTATTTATTTTATCATCTGGCCTTCATTTCTCCAATGCTTAGTTGTGTATGTGGTGCTGGGGTTCAAACCTGGGTCCTTGAACATGCCAGGCATGGGCTCTCCAACCACAGAGCCATGGCACCAGCCCTAACTCAGAGCATCTTTATGAAATAAGTTATCATCCTCATTTCATAGAAGTAGTAGTTATGGTACAAGGATTACAAAATAGCTCATTCAATGTCTCAGGCAATGATATAGATTTGATTCTAAACTATTCTTAATAACTCTATAATAATTGTGAATAATATATATTAAACTATTGCAGTGAGAAAATTCCTTAAATATGACTCTTAAGGTTTAAAAAAGAAATTGTGCATACACGATTTTCACCATTTCATATGCTGATTGTATTGTTTTCTTAGCTAAGCCAGAATGTAGCCCTCATGATTGAATGCCACAGGATTTTTCTTCTAATATACCATATACTATGTTAAGACTCCTTTATGTGCCTTTACACTGGAAGTTCTTTGAGAATGTGCCTTACTCTTAACCTATATCAACATAATCATTATAAGGGTCCAAATACCAATCCTTTGACACAACTCAATTTTCTCCCACTGACACTGTACATATCACTACCAATTTGCACTCCATCAAAACTACCTTTACTTAGCACCCTAAATAACATCTTTTACATTTTTACCATTTCTTTAATGAGAACTAAGCTCTCTTGGTATTATTAAGCTGTAAAACACAGATATTTTCTATGTGTTTAGAGAAACATGCCATTAGGAAATTAAGATTTGGTTCTTCTGAAACTAAAGAAGAAATTAAAATAATTTGTAGATATTTTTTAAACTACTGAAAGATTGAAGAGATATGGGGAAAAGTCTAAGAGGCTGGATAAGGTAATATCTAAAGAAAGATAAAAATAGCAATGTAACAAAATTAGAAATGCTATTGAAGTGAGAATTATTGTCATCCTGGCTTTTCTGCTATATCTTGGGATATAGTTATACCACAGAATGCCAAAAACATTTTTTTGTTCATGTTTAAGGTTATAGGACCTGCTGCCCTAGAAATGTGATTCTTGTTAATACATTAGGCACTGATTTACTATGAATAAATTTAATCTTATTAAGCCTTTTGAGATTCCACAGAATTATTATGCAAATATTGATTTTAAATATAACTAATTTGATTAGAATACATCACATTGGAGGAAATAAATTTCATCATTCCAAATTGTAACATGCAACAAGGGAGTATCTGACTTCCACAGGAGTGTTAAGGAGCTGTATCAACTCTCCTATACACTCAGTATAGCTGAGTGAAGGATGGAGTGGAGACATTGGTAGCATATGAACAAAACGCACTGTAGTTAATATAACCTAATAACATTAGATGTCTACAAATCCAGAAATTTCTGTCAAGCACTTGAAAAACAAATGACAAAAAAAGTGAGAATGAAAATTGTTAGCTTTCCCTTAAGGAAAGCAAAGTAAATAAGACATGGAAAACAAACTGTGTTCATTCTACAAAGAGGAATTCAATTATTCAAAAGAAAAATGCAAGCACTATATGCAAATTAGTGAGTTTTGAAAACATGAAGACCTATTTAGAATCTTCAATGCCTTTAAGAGATTCAAAGCAGTCTTATTGAAATTTATTTGCAGAAACATATGCCTAGGCACAGAGCTATGATATAAGATGGGTGTTTTTTGAAAATCGGTCTTCCAGAAAAGAAATTATATTTAAAATTCTTTACATCATAAGACATAACCAAGTGTTTTATGTTCTAATCATCCTTAGTTTATTAACTATATTTATGTTTTGAAATCTATTTTCTTAAGTTATAATTCACTAAAGACTTATTTACAATTCTATGAGAATAATTTTTCTACTGAATTGTAATTTTGTTCACATTACTTAAAATATTTTACCAACTTAGTGCCATACCTCAAAGCATATTTCAGATATCTTCAGAGACTAAGGAAACTCTGGTGGTAGGAATAGTCAAGGAAAGCTTCCTAAGATTGTAACCCAAAGTAATCTCATTTTTAAAAGCTTATCTGATATGTAAAACAACTTTTTCAGATTTTCACACTGAGCTTGAATTGTTAGCCCCAATATACAGACAACTCACATGAAAAGATATTGTTCTTGACATGATCATTATACAAAGGTTTAAATTGTCAATGAAGATGAGAAAACCTGTGATATGTTTCTTTGATTCACAGTAGTTCTTCATTTTGGTTTTCCTATTATACATTTCATTTAACCTTACAAATGTAAATGTCAGTTTTCTGGGAGGAAGCTGGTGGCAAGGTCATTAGACTGTTGGATGGATTTAATGTGAGCCTCTAGGAAATATGCAAACCTCACATGTGCTTAAGTAAGATTCTTCATCTTGAACAAATTGCTTATTACATATAGCTAACTCCAAGTGGAGTCTCAGGCTGTTAAATGTGTATTATCCCACTGAACTGTTTTATACCATGATTTTCCAAACATACTTTTCAGGTAGATTTAAATTAATAATTTTTACATGATGATTCTTTAATAGTAGTTTAAGTTTTACGAATCTAGAAGCATTTACAAAATAATTCAATATTAGTTATTTACTGAAAAAGTACATAATTATTTGCTTTTTAAACTGATCGACAAAGGAAAATTGTTGATTGCATGTTCTTGTAAAAAAAAGTCTATGCAAGAAATTCCCTCAAGAGCATTCTTCATGCAAATATTGTAATCCCATAGATGTACCTGCAAACATTTACTTATTAAAATTTCCATTCATATTACATTCATCATACCTTGATAAAAATATTTCAGTTATTTTTGATTTAAACACCATATCACATTTGCTATGGATATGTAATTTTCTGCATGAAGATATTAACCATCTTCAATCTGTGTATATAGGGCATTTGAGCATGAAAGACACATTGGGGAAATCACAGGTGTATATTTAGGTATCAGTTATGACTGTTTTCAAAATGTCACTCATTTTAGAGCAAGCATCCTCATTTTAGGATAGCTGCTTTAAATACATAATATTGATATAGAGAACTCAAAAAACAAGATCTTTAAACAAAAATAGATACACCACTTAAAACTTAATAACATTTAACTTCTTTACATACTTCTGTAATTTGTGTCTATATATATATGTATATATACATATATATTTTTCCCAGATAATTGGTAGAAAAATTCTGAATATATACATGTATATGACATAAAAAAACTTTTCTGGAAAGTTCAGAAGCCTTTAGAAGACAATTAAGTAATAAGGTCATTATCTTTCAGGCTAGATAGAAGTGAAGAGAGACACAGAAGAACTAACTCTGAGCCCACCTGAACCACTACACACACACAGTTTTATCAGTACACAAGTGATTTTAAAAATTACAGTTTGTATTCCAAGAGTAAATCATTTAATCATTTTCATTATGTATAAAACTTTAGAAAGTTTTCAGCTTGACCTTGAATTAAAAGTATTTCTAGCAAATTATATTTTGCAGATTATAGTAAAAACACCTGCTAACCTTTGAAAAGGATCAAGCTTTCCAAGGACTTACGCAGAAAATCACTCAAAGCTTTATTTAGTTGTTTCTGTAAATGAGGTTTCACGCAGGCATGTGGATACTGTTTCCATTTCCAATTACATAAAGGCCACAGGGTGGGTAACAGATACAGCCTTGGCTCTATGGTGGGGAGATAAGGGCATAAGGAGTTCTCTGCCTGCCAGCTGTGTCACCTCAGCAAAGACATTAGATTTCTTTAAATCTGGTTTCTGTTGGTACAGATATCCTAACAATTCCTGCTGTCCAGCTTCAGACAACTATTATAAGGACTTGGTAAAATAAAGGAGACAAAATTACATTTTCCAGATTATAAACACTCTAACTACACTGGGTTATTTGAGAAAATAGGATCTTCATTTTGTTTCTCTTACCTTCTGATCCCCTACTTTCTCCTCTGCAAAGTGAAAGATCTACACGATTCCATGATCTCCTCTAGCCCTGAAATTCTATACTATGAGACATGCTGGTATAAATACTTTCATGGATAAGAAAGTAGAGCACCTTAAATGCCAAAGCAAGGAAATGAATTGGTTGTGTACTTCAAATTTTACACTTAATAAGTGCTAGCAACAGATATAAAATCATCTGTTATGTAGTCTGAACATGTACCCATTATATATAAAGTGTGCTTATATGTGTGCACTATAATACTATAAAGTATATAATAAAATATTAAGACAACATTGGAACATTTTAACAAATATATGCTTACAGATTGTTTGAATTGAAAATAAACATTTAAAAATATTTTCTAAATTATGTCAGTATATATTCAGATTGTACATGTAAGGTTATTTGAAAATAAAGTGGTATCTTAATTTGAGATTTTTATGATGGGAGGGTCAAATGATTAATTGTGCCCAATTCCCCAATTTCTCATTTACTCTCCTCCAACAAAAGGTACTCTTTGGAATGAGAACATGAAATATCTTTATAGGTAAAACCCTAAAAGTGTATATCATCATCAGAGGCAGTGTAGATATCTCAAAATTTGCTTCAGGGCCATTTAGAAGCTTTTCAGATTAAAATACGTTTGCTGTTTTTAGGTCACATCCTGAAAGAGAGATCATTTCAAGTTTACATAAAAGGAAAAATCTGTATAAACCAATAGCACCATAGAGCACACAGAATTACGTACACTGGCAGTTCACACTTTGCATTGTCTCCAGGATGCTTCAATTTCTGTTACTATGTTAAAATTAAACAACAGTTCAAATGCCAATTAGCACTACATTGCCATGGTTGTATAAACTCCATGCCAGCCCTTAAGCAGGCAAATCACTACTAAATAATATGTGTGTCATGAATCTCAACTATTTGGTTCTATTCCTCACTGGGCATCTGTTGCTAAATTTATGTAGATAGTGAAGCATGTAGTTGTGTTGGCTCCTTGACCTCCAGTGCTAAACCAAGGTAATTTTTTTCCTTTGCTTTTATTAGTTCCACACAGTCATAGAAGATATTGAGGGATTTGTTGATACACATTCATACATGCATGCAAAATGACAAAGTAACTTAAAATCAGTCCTTGTCCAGGACCTACCCCCTCCCCAATCACTTGTCTCCTCTATGATTCCCCCATATTACAGCTATAAATGATAATTTACATATGTATATATATATTAATTTTTGAAATTTCTAGATTCATATGCCTGCCTGAGTATTATTTGGCTTCTCATGGGAGTCAAGTGAACCCTACGGTATTGATAATCTGCTTTTTCCTCTCTCTCCTCCCTCCCACTCCCTTCTCCCCTTTACCCCAACCAGGTAACTTAAAAATTAGATAATTGAAAGGGAAAATGGCTAATATAGATGAAAGTACAGCAAAGAAACTAGAAATGGTGATGTTGAAGTAAGATTAGAACCAAATATAAACGGAATCACACAAGAAATGGGCTTGGAGAATGCTGATACTTCTATGATTCAAGAGCCTTCAGATACACATAAATTTCATGAAGATGAACATTTGTCATGAATGAGAAAAGTGCCTGTGATAACAAAGGAAGAGAAGTGGGAGAAATCTTCATGTTAAAGAGACTCATATTATACAACATTGAAGGAACAATATTTAAAATATTGAAAGCAGATGCAAACTCAGAAAGGAGTAGAACAATTAGCGTAGACTTACCTAGAAAGATGCTTATTCTATACTGTAAGTTAAATGATGAGACTAAGCCAAACACTCTTCCAAACTACTCTTGGGAGTTTTCTTACAAACCAATAAAATATATTAATTTTCAATGCGTCCAATTCTATTCATCTTGTATGCATTTATAAAGACAATAAGAGTATTTAATATTTTCACCAAAATTTGTAAAGGTCATGGAACAACCAGAATTTTTCCATGGATAATTAAAAGTACTCTTTACATTCCTACTTTGTATGGAAATCTTTGTGATTTACAGAATCATTCAAAGTCAGGACTAGAATAAGATGCATTGTGTTTAGGGATGAAATAAAGGCTGGTATAGTGGAGTTGGATGGAGAGGTTTCTTGGCATTTAGAAATGTGTCAATTTTGTTCCAATTTATTTATTTCTATAGAACTTGGTGCCTATATGTAGATAAATCTATAATTAACTCTATAAAACTCATGTTTCTGTTCTCCTCACCTTCAAGGTGACATCTCTTACACCAAAGATGGATTTAAGAAGTCTATTTTTAGCTTTCCATATGGCTGACTCTCCAGCCATTACAAGGCACATTAGTTTCTGGCCAGGATGTTTTTATCGTGGAAGCAGGCTTCAGGCCTATCACACTTCATGATTTTAATGTTGTGATTTTTCGCCTTTAAAAATTTCTTCCTTTCAGCTTATTTTCCTACTGTCATATCTTTTCCACATGATTATTTTATACTTTCTATTTTCAATATTTTTGTATTCTTTTAATATGTCTAATTTGTATGATAATATTTTAATTATCTCTAAAATCTGTACAAAGCCTCACAATCTTGCCATACCCTTTAAATTTAAAATGCATTGTGCTAATATGTTGAAAGATGGCGACAGTGTGTTGCATAGGGAAGCTTTCCCTATTTGTCCATTAAGAATCCTGATATAGCTTTTCTTATAAGTTTTATATTTGTTATAACTTTTAAAACTTTACTTGTATAAGAAATCTTGTTTGCAAACTTGGGGAATTTTATTTTTTAATCATTTATAAGTTGCCTTTAAAAGCATCCATGCTATGTAATCCATATCTGAGATTTTAAGATAAAAGGTTTACATTTCCTTCTATGGTTTATTCATATTTATGGATTCTATCAAATATTGTGTTCTAGAGAAATTTTATTTTGTAAAGCTCTTGTACCTTTGCTTATGTGTTAGAACTAAAACAATATAAATTTAAACAAGATATTGCTCAGATAGTTATGATTTTATAAAAAATCAGGAAGCTAAAATTGTGATATATATATATATATATAACTCAGTTCAATAAAGGTAGCTATCTAAATTGTTCCAGACACATTTCAGGATAAGTTTTCAATCTTAGACAGAAACATCAAATCCATCTATAACTCTTTCTGAAGCCTATTATCAAATGAAAAAAATTTCTTAGCTGACTTCCTTATCTTGTGACGGGGCTTTGGCACTTGAATCAACTAATAATTGTAGCTGTTTCACAGAAAAGGTCAGTTTTGACAAATGGCCTCTTGCACATGGTAAAAACACTCTTTCGTTGTCAGGCTAAGGTTTTACTCTGTAAATGCAGTTATACAATAGGAAGGATCTTTGGATGGAGCACGATACATACACAGGGCGTTTGGGAAAAACCATAAGGCCTCATTGCTTAAATTATCTTCCCAATAACAAAATACAAATTAGCATACAAAGTCATGGGTAACAGAATTACATGAATAATTCACTGAGCTATGTAACAAGAGGTCTCTGGTGCCATATAGTTAAGGGTAGTGGAAAAATACAAGTCAGGGTACAATGTAGACAATATGTACAAGTGCTATTCTATATCACCTGTTAGTAAAAGACAAAAAAGAAAAATCCAAAGAAGTAAGCTTTCTCATAAGTTTGGTTATTTGAGGTTGAAAAGCAGACTTCATACAAGATATTTTCTTTTCTGGTTCCTGAAAATTTTTGACAATTTGTTGTTATTTTCAAAATTATCTCCTTAATGTTATTAAAATTAGCTGAAGTACTCCTAGAAGTTATTATATAACCAATTTTCTTAAATTACATAGAAAAGGAGCCAACCTTTCATATATTTTTTTCTGAGAAACACAGAAGCATTACTCCACCAAAATGCATATTTGGATGCCTACTGTGCACCTGGCACTACAGTATTATATAAGAAACAGGAAGAACAAACTAGTAGTCGTTACATCAAAGAGCTAACAGTGGACACACTTGCAGATTTAGCAAATGATAAAAGACACTATTACCCTGAGATTAAAAATTACACCAGGACTATTCAATAACTGAAAGATGAAAAGGAGGAAAAGTTGTCCACTTGATGGAGGTCACTGGTTTTCATTTTTGCTAACACATGTTATTAAAACATTTCTCTTCAGGAACCTTGGAATAGAGTAAATAAGTGACCCATTGATGCAGGGATTTGGGGATGAGACCTGATTCTCTGCTCCCAACTGGCGAATGGAGTTTGAGCTGACTGCAGATTTCTGCCACCAAAATAGCCTGTTTTTAGTGTTTGCAGATATTCCCAGTTAAAACTGGGAATTTGAGCTGGCTGCAGATTTCTGCAGCCAAAATAGTGTTAGCAGCTACCCTGTTAATAGCTGGAGTTTCCCCCCCGCCCCACTACTGTTGAGCAGTGTGTTGTTGGTTTTGGTGTGGAAGCACACCCCAATAATTCAGCGCCAATCTTCTGGGTTCTTGCCTCCTGAATCTGAAGGAAAAAAATCCATGGATGACCACAGAAGGGAAGAGTAGAAGGAGTAGGATTAATGCGCGTGATGCAGGGGGTACCTGGAAGAGGACACCATCTTAGAGTACTAGGCCTAGGTTTATATTGGTTTTGGGTATGAGCATTGGTTAAGATTTATGTAAAGCAGACACTGAGAAAAGCACCAACCTCATTGGTTAAAATCTATGTGAAACAGGCAGCAAATGTTTCCTAGTTCTCCTGCTTCTGGGACAAAAGAGCTTCTCCTGCAGATGAGCCTTGTGCATGCCCCTTAATCTCTCTCTACAGGTTAACTTCCAGGTGTGGTTGAATGGGGCCCATTGTCCTGAGGACCTAGCAGTTTCGCTACCTATCCAAATCTCAATCACCATGGGAGTAAACCTGATAGTTCACACTCTTAGAACAGATATCCAGTAAGAATTCAGATTTATAATAAAAAATACTGTCATCTTAGAAATAAAAGTTAGCTTCATTGGAATGGAATGTCAAGAAAGAAGACCAAAGAAAAATTTCAAGAAATACTAGGAGGCATTAAAACAGGGGGAAAAAAACAAAGTATCATTAAGATAGAAAGGGAAGTGATGTAACACACTGCTATCAAAACCAAGGAGAAATTAAGAGTCTTACCTGGCTATTTGTACCAGCCATAGGAACAGTTGAGAAGAATAAAGCCAGATTGATAATGATAAAGCAGAAATTTGGCAATTATGTAGTTTCAACAAGTTTTTGTTTTGTTTTGTTTTTGTTTTTAAAGAGAGAGGGACAGAGAGAGAGAGAGAGAGAGAGAGAGAGAAAGAGAGAAACAATTTTATTTAGTTTTTCATATGGGTTTCATTATTCAAAGACTTTGTTGCGTACATGGTGCTGGGGTTTGAACTCGTGTACACATGCATGCAAGCAAGCACCATAACCACCAAGCCACCACTCCAGCCCCATCAAGAAGTTTCTTAGAAAGGAAACTAAAACTAAATTACCACAGACTCTTCCATTTTCTGTTTATATAATCTGGACAAATTACTTTGTTCTAAACTTTTTCTCCTCATATGAAAAAGTGGGATTATAGTGCTAAATTCATAAGATCATCAGGTGGAAAAATAACCCAGGAACATAATTTATTTCTTGGAAATTCTTTCATAATTACAATATGGATATTTGAATAGGTTGTACTAGTGAATGATTCAAAACAAATGAGAATATTTTAGAAAAGCAGTGGTCATGTTTAAGAACTAGAATGTGGATATTAGCATAAAATTATTGCATTAGACCTCCTTAATATTTTCAAACAGACCAGAGTAAAATTAATAATTTTCATAGATTCCTAATTCTGAAACTAAAACTTCACTTTATGGTTTAGTATAAAAATGTGTGCATCTTCCACAGAATAACCTTATAAATTGAATATATTTGGTTCTTTATGTAATTTGGCATTACATGATTCTATTGTTTGGTTCATATAGCTCATGAGAGACAGAACATTTTCCTTTTTTTTTTTTAAAGAAAGAGGGACAGTGAGAGAAAACGACAAAATCAATTTTTTCTAGTTTTCCATGTGGCTTTTGCTGCTCTGATACTTCATTGTGTACATGGTGCTAAGTTTTGAACTTGCATCCTCCAGCATGCCAGGCAAGTTCCCTAACTGCTGAGCCCCAGCCCTACAGAACATTTCTTAAAGGGTTGTTTGCCATTCTTAGTCTACATTGTAGCAAGGTAAAATATTTATATTCAATTTGTTTTTCAGGAATCTTTTTGTAAACAAAATTTTATTTTTCATTATAGTTTTACAAATTAAAGGTTTTTTAAACAAATTTAAACCCTTCTATATATGTAATATCATATATGTCTCCTCTGCCCTCCCTCCTTCCCCTTCCATCCCCCTGAACCCTAGACTGAGAGGTTGCCCCCAGTTGGATTGATAAGCTGTGTTTGATGAGCTTATTGTCTAAATTTATTGTTTTCTCTTTCCCATATTGTACTCTACCTTCCACATATGAGAAAAAACATTCTGACCTTGAGTTTCTGGGTTTGGCTAATTTCACATAGCATGATTTTCTCCATCTCCATCCATTTACCAGCAAAGGATGTGATTTCATTTTTTTAATAGCTGAGTAGAGTTCCATGGTGTATATATTTTCCACAGTTTATTGATACACACATCCAATGATGAGTATCTGGGTTGATTCTATAATTTAACTGTTGTGAGTTGTGCCGCTTTAAACATTGATGTAGCTTTATCACTATAGCATGCTGAATTTATAGCTCCTGAGAAAATACCCAGAAGTGGGACAGCTGGGTTATATATGGTGATTCCATCCCTAATTTTTTAAGGAGTCTCCCTATTGCTTTCCAAAGAGGTTGTACTAATTTGTATTCTCACCAACAGCGTATAAAGGTTCCTTTTATCCCTACCACCTCTTGAGCATTTGTTCTTTGTATTATTGATCTTTGCCTTTCTGACTGGGGTGAGGTGATATCTTAATGAAGTCTTGATTTGCATTTCCCTTATTTCTAGAGATGTCGAACAGTTATTCATATACTCAATTTTTTGCAGCATAAAAAAGGAAAGGAAATTGAGAAGATGACATTTTCTAAATCAATAGCAGCTCAGGAAGTCACCTATAGAGCTAAGTCTACCATACCAATGATAGAGCCCTGATAGTATAATCATTACTTTGGTCTTGTAAACCAGAAATGGTCTGCATATATAATGCTATACCATGTGATTATGTTCCTTGAACAAAATGATAAAAAGCTATATAAAAGTTAAAAATATGCAGGACATATAGGCATAGCCCATATCTTTTGTAAAAATGTGTTGCATTACAATACAAAAAACCTGAAGAGCTTACAAATGCATTGATTGGTTTTTAGATGTGAAGGCATCAGGGGAAACCATATATTCACACTGCACTGGAATACCCCAATAATTACCAATGTATACTAGGTGGAATTGCATGCTAAATAATATGTCCTCTCAATTACAGAACTTTAAAGTATGAAATTTATTATAAGCCTAATTCTAATTCAGTGAATGTCATCAATAGATTGTATGATGGGTCATTTTCACTGTGGGGTACAAAACAATTACCAAGAAAGTTGACAGGCAAAACATATTAAAAAACAATCTTTTAAATTTGATTAATGGCCCTTGTATTTCCACATTTATTCAAAAATAATGTTTTTAGAACATATGGTGACATGGAAAATCTTAGGCCAACCCCTAGGAGAACATAATGAAGATAAGTAGCTTTTTTAAAAACCTATTTTTGATGCTTTGCAATAAAAGTCTAATTATTTGAATTAAAATAAAACTGTTGTTAAAAAAGACATTTTTATCTAATAACTAGTCAGTGCACTTAATAAGCTCATGGATACCATATTGAGCTATTCTTAGGCCTGAAGGCAGGAGTAATGTCTGCCCATCAACCAATACACTGCACAGTTCCTGGGGAGCACTATGGAGTGCCACTGTCCATTGATATAAATGTGTGTTTTCCTCCCTGTAGGTAGAAGATGGAGGTGGGAGACTCTTTACAAATTAATATTGACTCATATTCTGGGTTATCTAACTTCCTCTGCTAAAGCCTAGCTGAAAAAGAAACATAGACATAAAGACTCCTTTGCCAAAAGCTATGAAGATCTTTGTTACAATTCAGCTATTTGCTTCCACAATTAAGCTGTGGGGCATTTGATCACTCTATGAGAGGAAGAAGTTTTTTCTCTCCATAATTGAATGATTTCATTGCTTCACGTTCTAGATCAGTGACATCATATAGACATATAATGTAAGTCACAAACTTGAAGTTTCTAGTAGCTATGTGAAAAGTAAAACGAAACATGTATTTTATCCTCTGTGTGTGGACTATGCCTCTATGCCTTCAAGTCAATATGTATTTTATATTTACAGCTTATCTCAATGTAAACTAGGTACAATTCAAGAGTTTTATAGCAAGATATGGCCAATGGCTATCATTTTGGAGAGCACAAATATGAACAGTATCTAATATCTAAACTCCTCTACTTATTTTCTCATTGTTTCATCAAAGCAGATTAGGCAGTAGATAAAAATTTGAAATACCTATAAATTCTTTAAATAGTAAAAGTGTATATATCCACTGTGTGAAATTCTATGGAGATAATGAATAAAAGATCTTTAAAATCCAGATGTTTTACTCACACTATAACATCAACACACATTTAGATGATTGATTACAAGTTTAACTTTTCATCAACAATAGCAATAAAATGATGCTCTATAATTTATCTTGTTCATTTAGCATAGAAATCCTAGTGGCTCATTTGGGCCCAATAATATTTTAGGAACTGCATTATGTGGTTTCTATGTTAATATTGAGCTAACTGTATCTGAGGATAAATTTCATTCTTATTTTGATCATAAATGCTGCAATTGTTTCTCCTTTATTATCAAATTTCTCTTTGTAGATACTCTTCAATATTGTGATAATTTTCTTGCCTCTATTTTCGTTTCCCACAAATCTTAAGTTGAAATCTAAAAAAACTCTGAAATTCTTAGGTTCTTCATTTTTGCTATTCTATCCTTGGTAATAAAATGCCATTTTCTTATTGATTAATTTATATATTAGTAACATATAAATTTATCACATGGATTTTATGCACTTGATTAACTGTAGTTTAAAACTAAAGACTCAAGTGCAAGGCTAACTTCAAGGAAAGGTATGAATTACTGCTGTTTTCTTTAATCCTTAGTTAAAAATAGTTTATTTAAAGTATAACTCCACTGTCTTTGGAAATCTAATTTGGATTATTGATCTGTAGATAATAAAAAAATCTAAAAGAACACAAAAGTATGTAATATACAGTATAAAAATGAAGCCAAAATTCTCAAACCCAGCATCAAGATCCTAAGAACACATTCACAAATGGTTTCCACTATCTCTCCATGAAATACAATTTGCAATTTTCAGCTTCCAACATTTAGTACCAGACTTTCACCATCACTGAATATCTGTCTTCTTCATGTAATAGTCAACTTTTACTTATCTTTCAACTCCAACATCAAACTTCAGGAATGATTTTTCCAAAACACTCCCTTACCTCTGATCTCCTCTAATATTTAAATACTTAGCAATTATTTTAGTTGAAGTTTAGTGAAAGTTGAAAAAACTCAAAAAAGAAACAAGAATAATATAAACAAGTTTTGCCTAAATGAAGTCATTGCTGCTGTTATTAGAAAGATGGCAGATTATCACAGGACTGAAGAACCACATTGAGATCAGATATGAACATATATTATCTGTAGAGGGGACCACTATATAAACTTACAGACATTTAAACAGAATGCACCATTTGTGAATATTTTAACCTTTTAATTTATCAGTTGAGCTTTAATGTCCTAGGAGAGATATACCATTGGCAAAGATAACCCGTCACTCAATCAGATGTAAACAGTGCAGAAAATGAGAGGTTTACCCTAAATACTCCAATTAGACAATAATTGAAAATGCAAGCATCCAGTTACACTTCCTCACCAAAGCATAGAGAAATACCCTCTAATAATTCAGGATGGTTTTAGAAAGGGCAAAAGCAATGAAGATTAGAAAAATAATGTAATCCAGTGGCTCATTAATACATTGTTCTGTTAATTGTACTTAAAGGCTACTTACTTTTCCTGTACGTAGGTTTTATTTTCATTAAACCAACTTAACAATTTTATGCTTCTTTGTATCTCCTACAATGCCATCTACATAAGATTCTATTTTTCTATTCATTTTCTACTATAAATGTTAGCAAGTATTTAATGTGAATATCTTTAAATATGTGTAAATATACACACACTGACATGCATAGTTGACATACAGTTTCATGTTCACTCTTTTCTGTGCCTCAGTTTCATTCAGTTCAACAAGCATATATAGTGTATGCATTCTGTGAAAGAAGCATGCTGAACTCTGGGGACAGAAAGATGAAAAAGATGTTGTCCCTGCCCTCGGGTCTGGTGCTTTTATGTTTTATAGATCTGGAGAAAAATAATTACTATAATAAATCATGGCCTAACAACAACTTGTATTTTAAGTTGCCCATGATTTTGTTTCTTGAAATTTAGAATGGCCAAGGATTTGAAGGACACTTTTTTATAAAATCAAGGGAAGGAAAAAAGAACAATTCACACAAAAACACATATGTAAAGTCTATTTCTTTAGTTTTCAAAACACAAAGAAACTGGGCACAATTTCCTTACTAGTATTAGTTTTATGCATGCAGTTAACTATAAATAATCCTGTTTATAATTACATTTTCAGAAGTAAAAAGTTCACAAATAATGTTCAGCATGTAATTTCCTTATATTCCACTGTTTTTTCTTGATTTCTGACCTTTTTGAAGCCAGTTTTAAAGTCTATACAAGAACATTTTGCCTTTTCATTGAAATATATTTATTTTTATAACTAGTGATTATCAAATATGTACTATGCATAATCCATAACACTTAGCATTTCTGAGACCAGAAATCTGGGACATATGTGAGCTGAGTAGATATTTTTCCAGTGGAGATGCAAGATAGCTTCCATTTCTATAATAAATATCTAAGATATTTATTTAGGCTTGTGGTTTTATAGGTTCTAGTTCATGATTGGTTGTCCCTGTTTTTAGGCCTGTGGTGGGGCAGCACATTGTATGGCAGAGCCAAACTGCCCAGGTCACAGCCAGGAAGTAAAAAAGAAAAAGAAAAAGGCAAGGTTCCCATATCCCTTTTAAGACAACAACCCCAACGACCAAGAGACATCCACTAGGTCCCACCTCCTAAAGTTTCTACTACTCCCCAATAGCCCCACAGGCTAAGGGCCAAGTCTTTAACATATGCTTCTCTGAGGGACACTTCTCCAAATCATAGCAAGATGATGAATTATATCTACACTTTCATACTGGCTAGCGTACATGGACATTTATGCAGAACAATTAAAGAAACCGCAGAAAGTTCAGAGAACAGATATTTCCGTGTATTGGGCTTAGTGAAGTTTTATCAGATGCAATAATACATAAGCTGGATTTGAATTCTCTATTCCACCCTCCTAGTTTTCTCCCTTGTGTTTTCCTGTCTGGTCTAATTGTTATTTAGAATCATGCTTTATCCTGTTTATGTTGCTACAAAATCTCCAGTACTCTTTCTTATCATTCAAGGTTCAATTATTCAAACTTAACTTATTTAGTTTATAATATTTTTCAAGCACTGTGCCAAGGAATGTCATTACCAAGAGATAATATACTGGGCACAGTGGCACATACCAGCAACTCAGGAGGCTGAGGGAGAAGGATCACAAGTTTGAGATCAGCCTCAGTAACTGAGTAAGGCCTTTAGCAACCTAGTAAAATCCTGCTTCAAAATAAAAAAATAAAAAAGCCTGGGGATGTAGCTCAGTGGTAAAGCACCCCTGGGTTAGAGTCCTATAATGAATGAATAAATGAATGAATAAGACAATATAACCTCTCCCCTTAATGAGCTCAGAAACAAATAATCACAAAGTTCTAGTCAAGATAGGCAGATACGCGCAAGATTCCTTAACCCTGGAAGTAAATTGTGAGCAGCTAACCTGAAATGAAGTGGACTACATAGTGATAAGGAAAAACCTTCAAATAAAGCAAAACTGACTAGGACAAACATAGAGTGTCCCAAGGAGGAAATCATAGTTATAATTGTAGTAGAAACAGCTTGGGCAGTGTTTAAATATTCAAAGGTGTTCCAGTCTACCACTGGTAGAGTAAGACTTACCAAATACTAAACTTTGTCCCCCAGGTATGCATACATCATACAGGGAATATAGGAATCACAAAGACTAGACCAAAGAAGCACCAAGAAGATGTACTTGCCTGTGTCACTGGAAATATCTATGTTCCTATCATTTTTAAGAAGTTACGCTGCATGAAATTGAGTATTGATGATACCTTATTTTTAATTTTGACCACACTAAAGTATATAATGTATTATGGAAAATGTTTCTGTAAAGTCCTTAAGTTTCTTAAAATATAGGCATTGAAACATGAAAATGAATCCATATTACTCAGATTTTTTTTTATTTACAGGACACTGCCCATACTTTCCTATATTGATATTGACATGAACAATTGGAATTAAATATTTCCCTCCAATCTCCAGTTTATTTTATTTTTTTATATTTTTTCCACTTTATTAGAATTTATTGTGATACAGGATACAGATGAGGGGGAAACATTGCCAAAACTGTAGCAATCAATGTGTATAAACTTTGTTAACCAGGGTTAATGCTAATGCATAGATAAGCTACTATGGGTTTCATCTATTGCAGTTTCCCCCAGAAGAACTCATGTGTTAATGGGTATCTAGTGTAGGAATAACTCGGCTTCTGGGATGGTTCCCCCATCTTCCCCATCACCAGACTCCTATGAGTTCTTCATATACCCTCCCCCCTCCCCATCCCTTTCCCTCCACCTCCAAGTTACTTAGGGAGCTTTCCCCCTGTTGCACTGAAAGTCATTCAATTTGAGGCTTTGTTAGGTCAGCCGTCTGTCCTAC